>MU225881.1:458078-470199 GCA_018584345.1 Thuja plicata
ACGTATATACATGTATGTACATATAAAGGGGAACCAACATATTTTTGTCTCACAAGATCATCTTAATTGGAGGAATTCGATCATAAGGCAAGGTATTGAAGAATTTGCTGAACTGGAAAAAGAACTTATGTCCTTGGCAGGAATGATGAAGAATGATCTTGGGTTTATCAAAGTACCACTGTTTAAAGAAGATGGTAAGACTCTGCAAAAGCCTGAAGAAATGTATCAAGTTTTCAAAGAAAAGGTTCGTATGGTGAAGGAAGCCAAAACAGTTACACCTGATGAGTTTTCTCAGGTTGCTAAAATAGAATCCACGCTGATCATATGCCATAAAAATTTGGATTCACACAAAGCAAAGGTGGCTCTAGTTTGCAGGGAAAATAAGATTTGGAAACAGAGGATTACCCATGTTGGCATTCTGAATCATCAGTTTGTGGTTCAGTTTTCTACCGAGCATCTGGAATAGCAAAAACTATGAGCACAATCACAATCAGCCACGGTGACACCTTGAGCCTAGATATAATGCGGGATAATCACAACAGAGAAATTATTTTTAGCTTTTTGTTTTGATACTTTCTGTTGCTAGACTACCTTACAACTCTAAAGTTATCTTGATGACATGTAACTGATTGAATATTTGAAGATGTTAAGTTGATGATCATACAAGGCATTAAATCAGTTAATGTATTGTATTGTCATTGATGTCAATTTGATATAATATGTATGGTCATTTTAATACTGCCAAAGACTTCAAAGAACTGATGAATCAAAGGCTATGCTATCAGTAATGCATATAAGTCAAGTATTCACTAAGTGACTACATACAGTGATGGAGTGCACCCGACGGTCAGAGTAAAAGAATAAAGTCACAGTGTTGCCCAACGAGGAAAAACACAGAGTAACCCGACGGACAAAATTTAGTGTTGCGCGATGAAGAAGACAAGGACAGAGACCCCGATGACAACTGAAGTCACACCGACAGAACAGTCAGTTATCACCGATGACTAGCCAAAGTGTTGACCGACAGAACAGAGAGTTCAGAAAATAATAAAATGCTTAGCTATCAAGAAGCTAAAGATAGAGTTAACAGATACTTATCATTGTTTAAATCATCTAGATAAAGCCGGAGATAAGTAATTATGAATTGTGTGTGTGGGGTGAACCATAATGTTGAATAACCAGATAAAATGTGAAAATGCATTATAATGAATTGAGTTGAAGGTAGAGGAACCATAATGTTGAATAACCAGATAAAATGTGAAAATGCTTATTGGGTAAATGGATTGAATTATAATCTATTGAGTGTTTCTCAGTTGACTAATTCAGGTCACAAAGTAGCATTTGAAAATAAGAAGGCAAAGATCTTCAATAAATTAGGAAATCTGATTGGTACCGGTGAGTAGACAAAAGGTAACTTATTCTATTTGAATGATACTAACACCACTTGTTTGATTGCTACAAATGAAGACATATGACTGTGGCACAAAATATTGTGTCATGTGAATTTTGACAACATGATAAAGATTAGCAAAAAGAGAAATGTCAGAGGCTTACCGACGATGACCAAGCCCGACAACATCATGTGTAAGAATCGTCAAAAAGGTAAAATGACAAAGTCTAGTTTTAAAAGCAAAACCCATACATCTGATGCAATTCTAGAATTAGTCCATACTAATTTATGTTGAGCTATGAGGATAAAGAGATATTATGGAGATAGGTATTTTATTCTCTTTGTTGATGATTACTCTAGAATGATGACAATCATGTTTCTAAAAGATAAATCAGAAGCATTTAAGATGTTTAAATGGTACAAAGCAATGATTGAGAAGAAAAGTGGTAAGGAGTTAAAATGCTTAAGGTCAGATAGAGGAGGGGAATTTATATCAAATGAATTCACTAACTTTTGTAATGAGCATGGAATCAAAAGATAGGTCTCTCCACCGAGAACACCACAATAGAATGGAATTGATGAAAGAAGGAACATATCCATAGTTGATTGTGCAAGGACACTGATGATAGAAAAAGTCATCACCTAAATCTTTTGGAGGGAAGTTGTCAGTACTACTGTTTACACATTGAACATAGTAAAATTAAAGAAAGACACCAAAAAGACACCTTATGAGCTATGGTATGGATGCACACCCAATGTGAGTTATTTCAAAAATTTTGGCAGTCAATGTTATGTCTTAAAAGATGATAGAAATGGAAAACTTGACTCCAAGATTGATGAAGGAATATTTTTAGGGTATTCTACCAAGAGCAAGGTTTACAAATGTCTAAATAAAGCCTCTAACAAAATTGTTGAAAGTGCAAATGTAAAGATAGATGAATTTGTAGAGAAGAATGAAAAGGAAAGCACTAAAGAACCAATGGACTACAATAGATTCACTTATAATGAGGAACCTGACACTCTACCTGACCAACAATATAGAGCTCTTGAGCAATAGATCATTGCACCCGAGCATCAGGCTGCAAATATTGATGATCAGAATATTGCTCAAGATGATGCACAAATTGATGGAGAACATAATGATGATCAAGTTGATAGATAAAGAGCTGAACTTGTACTTGCAAGATATGTCAAAAGGAACCATCCACAAAACCATATAATAGGAGATAAAAAGGTTGGTATGAGAACCAGAAGTAAGTCTTTAAATACAAGATGTCTTATTTGTGATTATGAGCCTAAATTTGTCAATGTTGCACTAGATAATGATGAATGGATAAGTGCCATGAATGAAGAGATTGAACAGATAGAGAAAAACAAGACATGGACACTTGTACCAAGACCAGATGACAAGAATGTCATCGGTACAAAATGGATATTCAGGAATAAGATGAATGAGAATGGAGAAGTCACAAGAAATAAGGCAAGACTAGTATGAAAGGGGTATGCACAAGAAGAATGAATTGACTATGGAGAAACCTTTGCACCCATTGCTAGGCTAGAAGGAGTAAGAATACTACTTGCTTATGCTGTATATAAAGGATTCAAGGTATATCAAATGGATGTCAAGTCTGCATTCCTGAATGGAATACTTGAAGAAGAGGTACACATTGAACAACCAAAAGGATTTGTTGATCTAGACAAGAGGGACATGGTATGTAGACTACACAAAGCCATGTATGGATTGAAACAAGCACCCCGAGCCTAGTATGAAAGACTTCATTTCTATCTTATATGTATTGGATTTGTAAGGGCTAGTGAAAATAATAATCTTTACTTGAAGGAAGATACTGATGCTAACATTTTGATTGCTAAGATATTTGTTGATGACATCATATTTGGAGGCAATGATATGCTATGCAAATAATTTGCAAATGAGATGAGCAAATAGTTTGATATGTCTATGTTTGGAGAGATCAAGTTCTTTCTTGGTTTATAGATCATGCAACAAGATGAAGCTATTTTTATTACACAATCCAAGTACATCAAAGAAGTACTGAAAATATTCAAGATATCTGAAGAATATCGAGGAATATGGCTTATGGTATAGAAGAGAAGGCAAATTTGAACTTAAGGTCTTTACCGACGCTGATTGGGCTGGAAATCTTGATGACCGGAAGAGCACAACTGGAGGAAAATTCTTCATGGGTGATAGACTTGTCACATGGATTAACAAGAAACAAGGATGCATCTCACAATTTACTGCAGAGGCAGAGTATGTTGTTGCTGCTACAAAATGCTCAAATATTGCATGGATCAAATAGTTACTGGAAGGTATGCATATGAAAATTTTAGAACCAGTAATCATCTACTGTGATAATACCAGTGCAATAAACATTTCCAAGAACCTAGTCATGCATGCTAAAACAAAGCATATTGCCATCAAGTATCATTATTTAAGAGAACAAGTTCATGCAAAAAAGGTGATACTTGAGTATGTGTAATCAAAGGAACAATTGGCCGATATCTTCACCAAGCCACTGCCCAAGGATGCATTTGAGAACTTGAGAAAGAGACTAGGGGACAAACCCTTATCTACTAGTTAGTAAGCTGACTAGAAGACTGCATCAGCAAACATATTATCAGAATATCATTCATGTTGATGCAAGCAGAGAAATGGACTTCAAAGATAAACCAATACACAACAAGGTATTTATCTACTTTGAGCAACAAAGTTATTACTGATGGATTGGGAAATTCAAGGAATATATTATGGATAGAAAGGATCCACTTGACATAAATGTCAAAATGTTGTTTGAAAAGATAAGATGTTTGACATTAATGTCAAAGGGAGAGAGATGTCTCATTATCATACTGATAAAGGGAGAGAAGCAATCAGAAAAGAAGAGCAAATAGAAAGGGAGAGAAAACATAAAAAGAAAGGAGAATAGTCAAAGGGAGAGAGTTTGACATAGAAGGAGAATACATCACATCAGAAAAAGAAAAATTCTACACCTATCCAGTGAAGGGATTAAAGATAGAAAGAAAGCTGCAAGAATCAAATCAAAGCTATTTGAGCTTATCGATAGCCAAACATTTGTAATAGTTACATTAGGAAAGCTTGATGAAACTATATATTTCATATTTTATTAGCAATAGTATAGTATGATAATTTAGTATGTTGCCATCAATGCCAAAGGGAGAGATTAATGACATGTAACTGATTGAATGTTTGAAGATGTTAAGTTGATGATCATACAAGGCATTAAGTCAGTTAATATATTATATTGTCATTGATGTCAACTTGATATAATCTGTATGGTCATTGTAATACTTCCAAAGATTTCAAAGAATCGATGAATCAAAGGCTATGCTATCAGTAATGCATATAAGTCAAGTATTCACTAAGTTACTACATACACCGACGGAGTGCACTTGACAGTCAGAGTAAAAGAACAAAGTCACAGTGTTGCCCGACGAGGAAAAACACAAAGTAACCCGACGGACAAAATTTCAGTGTTGCCCGACAGAGAAGACAAGGATGGAGATCGTGATGATAACTAAAGTCACACTAACGGAACAATTAGTTATCACTGATGACTAGCTAAAGTGTTGACCGATAGAACAGAGAGTTCAGAAAATGACAAAATGCTTAACTGTCAAGAAGCTAAAGATAGAGTTAATATATACTTATCATTATTTTAATCATCCAGATAAAGCCAGAGATAAGTAATTGATTTAAAGCTACTTTGTCCAGTTGGCAAGAATATCTCTACGAAATCATATTGGAGATTTGCTTTAAATCTATTGGCAAAGATTGTTGAACACGCCAAGATCAAGAAAGCCAAGAAAAGAGGAAATCATGTCTATAATAGACAAACTTAATTCATTACAAATTGTGTGTGTGGGGTGAACAAGAAAGAGGAAAGATGCTAAAGGAAATTTGAAGGAGAAGAAAGTATTCATTTCAGTTCTGATCAACAAGCTAAAGGAAGAGCTAGATTCTACAGACATCGATGAACAGTGAGACAAGAATCATAGAGCATAACAAGTGTGGAACAAAGATATATATTTGATTATATTGATTAGTGAAGTAATGGACCTACAATAGATCTAAAAATATGTAATTGATTTATATGTATGAACAGATCATTAGTGTTTCAGTTTAACCATTGAAGCATATAAGCCTCTTAACCGAGTAGGACTTAAAAGTCTTTTTCAATTGAGATACATCCCAAGGAGTGTCATAAAGTTTGATCACAAAAGTAGCATTGGATATGCCCGATACCTATTGATAGGCCAAGTGAGTGTTTGATCAAGGATGGTAGCATTAGATGCCATATACTAGTTGACAAAATATTTCTAAATCCTCTAACAAGGTCACACCTAACAGTGTGTTTGTAACCTTTAACAAGGTTGGCTCTTAACACGGCTCACTTCAGAAGAGTGAAAATTTGGGGTATCAGTCCCAGTGGTTTTTCCCTTAACAAAGTTTCCACATTAAAAATCCATGTGTTATGTGTGTATGATTCATTTCTTTACTGTTTTGTATCTCACATAGTTAATTTTGGATTGATCAGTATACTCTGCATATTTATTGCGTTTCGGTAAATAGATGATTGCTTATTGGTAAACATATAGAAGAAGGTTTGACATAGCAATCCGACAAGTAGAAAATTGATTAAAGTATTTCAAGGCATACATCTCGTAGGACAAAAGATAAATTGAGACATAATTAGTGGTTATAAGTTTTAAAGGGTTGTTTTAAGGATTAATCTTTGAGTCCACTGATTCACCCCCCCTCTCAGTTATTTCTAACATGTCTTTCTTACTTTTTACTCCTTTGTGGAGTTGGTTTCAAAAACTACCTTAAAAATAATTATTCTCTAGATATAAATGGCTTATTATGACCTGAGAAGAGGATCGGCCAAATTTTGTAATTTTACTACTTTCTAATACCTTAATTTCATAGTGATACATAGAGATTGGAAATAAATTTTGTGATCTGGAAAGATTTTGATCAGTTGGTTGAAATTTAATATATGATAGTAACTCAACTTTGATGTTTTCATTGGAGTGCATAAATGGAGTTTCTGTTGGAATTACATTTATAATTGTGGTGTTGTATTATGTTTCTTTCATGTTGTAAAAGAATTCAAGTTTCTTGTTTAAGTATTATCTTTGTCTGCTTTGAAAGAAATTTAGTCTTTTGGCAGAATTCCTGCTAATATCTCAGTGATTCTTTTCAATTCATTCTTTACTCGAGAATAAATTGTTTAACCTTTAATACTTTAGGGTACAAGTTATTGTTTGAGAGATTTTGTTGATTCATTCTTTGAAAATCCTAATTGAAGATCATTGAAGAGGGAGCTGTACCTTTATGCAGAGGGACATGACCATTAAGGCAAGCCCCAACTGTTAGCTAATTGATTTCTCCTATAAGGGTAATATAGAAAATAATTCTTTAAACTGTATTAATTGAATTGGGGATAAATCTATTAACTAATAGATGGAGAAGCCCGAGGAGAACTGAAGTGTTGATCGAAGCTTTCAAAGAGTTAAAACATGGAAATTAACTGAAGTTCAGAAATGACAAAATACTTAGTTGGCAAAGCTAAAGATAGACTTAACTGGTTGTTAACATTGTTTTAATTGACAAGTTAAAACCAGAGATAAGTAAAAGATTTAAAGTTGTTTTATCCAATTGTCAAGGAGAAATCTATGAGATAAAACTGAAGTAAAGCTTTAAATCAAGATTGGCTAAGATTGCGGATCACACTAAGAACAAGAAAATCAAAAAGTAAGAAACGATGATATCATGTCTATAAAGAGACAATCTAATTCATTATGAATTAGGGGAGTGAATAGAGAAAAATGATGCTGAAGAGAAACTGATGAAGAACAACTTCATACAGTCATGATCAATCAAGCTGAGGAAAGAGCTAAAGATTTTTGTGGACACCGAGCAACAGAGAAGCACAACATCACCAAGCAGAAAGAATTGGAGAAAAGTTATTGAAAGGAGACATTGATCATAAAGGTATAATGAGCTTACAATAGATCTAAAAATCTGCAAGTCTAAGTTGTATGTGTGAAAAAATCATTTACTGTTTTAGTTTAACCATTGATTCAGAAAGTCTCTTAACCGAGGAGGACTTAACAATCGTTTCTAGATTGAGATACATCCCAAGGAGTATCAAAAAATTTGGTCATGAAGATAGCATGAGATGCCATATACCATTTGACAAACCATGGTTTGGTCATAGAAGGTAGCATAGAGATGCCCGATATCAAGTGACAAAATATTCTATTTAAATCCTCTAACAAGGTCACACCTAACAGTGTGTTTGTAACCTTTAACAAGGTTGGCTCTTCAACGAGATCACTTCAGAAGAGTGAAAATTTTGGGTTACCGGTCCCAAGTGGTTTTTCCTTTAATAGGGTTTCCACGTTAAAAATCCATGTGTCAATGTGTTTATGAGTTATTACTTTAGTGTTTTGCATTAAACATAACTAATCTGGATTGATCGGTATACACTAAGCAATTTAATATTTTTCAGTAAATGAAAGAATTCTAATCGGTAAACATTAAGAATAAGGTTTAACAGTGAACTGCGAGTAGTTTTTATTTTGATAAGTTTATTTGAAGGCATACATCTTGTAGGATTGAAGATAACTAGAGGCTTAATATTTTGGTACTAAGTTTTTGGGTTGATTTATTGGAATATTTTTGAGGCCACTGATTCACTCCCCCCCTCTTAGTTATTCTAACAATTGGTATCACAACTTGTGTGCTTAGAAAGGGAGTTTAACAAATCAAGAAAATGATCACAAGATGAACAAACAAGATGTACCCAAGTTGAATAAAGACAACTTTGCATCATGGAAAAGAAGAATAAGACTCCACCTATCAGGTATTGGTAATAATGCTACTCAAAACCTTGATACTGAATATGTGTTTCCTACAGGACCTCACACACTTGAGCAATTGAGAGAAAAGCACGAGCATAATTGCATGATGATAGAACTTTCTTCATCACTCTCTGATGCTGATTTTGAAGATGTCAAAACCTGCACCTTTGCAAAGAAAATGTGGGATAAATTGAAGCTGGTACGTGGAGGAGATGCTAATGTACTAAGAACCAAGGCAGAAAGCCTAAGAGGGAGGTTTGATGATGTAAGGATGAAAGAAGGAGAAAATATCACTTAGTATAGCTATAGAATCAAAGAGGTAGTCAATGCTATCTGAGGAGTTGGAGGTGTACTTGAAGAAGAGACAGTGGTAAGTAAAATCCTAAGAACCTTACTACTTGTATATGTTATTAGAGTATGTTCTATACAAGAAATGAGAGCAGTTGAAAACAATAATGTTACTCTAGATAGTTTTATTGGTAGACTAATTTCATTTAAGACGAATAACTTTGATAATAGTGTCTTACCATCTATAGAATTTGCATTCAAATCTTCTTTGAAAATAAGTAAGTCAAGTCATAGAAACACTATGAGGAATGATAGTGAAAGTGATAATGAGGATCAATGAATTGATGAGATTAAAGCACTAATGGCAAGAATATTGCAGAGAGGCAAAGGTAGATACAAAGGTAAATTACCACTTGTATGTTTTAATTGTAAAGAGGTTGGACACTTTGCTGCAAGATATCCCAGCAGAGGAAAAGATGATAGAAGTAATGAAAAAACATATGAAAAGAAGTTTGACTGAGGTGATAACAGAGATTACCAAAGCAACCAATAATATGATAGAAGAGATACCTGAGACTACAAGGACAAAGGAAAGAAATCTTGTTACCTAGCTGAGAACAGAGCTGATGATACTGACACCGAATCTGAAGAAGACATTGAGATGGTATTTATAGCCATGAAGGATGATTCAGACGAAGAAGAAGAAAGGTGTGTATAGACTGAACTCATATCTAAGGTTAGTAAGAATGATGTCTGGATTATAGATAGTGGTTGCACTCACCACATGATTGGTGATAAACAAAATTTTGAAACTTTTGAATACTATAATGGTGGATCAGTAAGAATGGGTAATGACACACCTTGTCTAGTTGAAGGTAAAGGAACCATAATGTTAAATAACCTGATCAATTGTGAAAATGCTTACTGGGTAAAAGGACTTAATTATAATTTGTTAAGTGTTTCATAACTGAATAATATAGGTCATCGAGTAGCATTTGATAATAAGAAGGCAAAGATATTCAATGAATCAGGAAGGTTGATCGGAACTGGTGAACAGACAAAAGGTAACCTTTTCTATCTTGATGATATTAACACCACTTTTCTAATGGCTAGAAATGAAGACATATGGTTGTGGCATAAAAGATTATGTCATGTGAATTTTGACAACATGATAAAGATAAGCAATAAAAAAAAAGTAAGAGGCTTACCGAGCATGTCAATGCCCGAGCATATCATGTGCAAGAATTGTCAAAAAGGTAAGATGAAAAGGTCTAGTTTCAAGAGTAAAGCCCATACATCTAATGCAATTCTAGAATTAGTCCATACTGATCTATGTGGACCCATGAGGAAAAAGAGTTACTATGGAGATATGTATTTTATTCTCTTTGTAGATGATTATTCTAGAATGATGACAATTATGTTCTTAAAAGATAAATAAGAAGCTTTCAAGATGTTTAAATGGTATAAGGCTATGGTAGAAAAACAAAGTGGTAAGGAATTGAAATGCTTAAGATTAGATAGAGGAGGGGAATTTACTTCAGATGAATTCACTAACTATTGCAATGAGCATGGAATTAAAAGATAGGTTTTTGCACCAAGAATACCACAACAAAATGGAATTGTTGAAAGGAGAAATAGATCAATTGTTGACTGTGAAAGAACAACGATGATAGAGAAAAGCATCACTCAAATTTTCTGGAGGGAATCTGTTAGTACTATTGTCTACACATTGAACATAGTACAATTGAAGAAGGACACAAAGAAGATACCCTATGAGCTTTGGTATGGTTACACACCCAATGTAAGTTACTTCAAAATTTTTGGTAGTCAATGTTATATTTTGAAAGATGATAGAAATGGAAATATTGACTCCAAAAGTGAAGAAGGTATCTTTCTAGGGTATTCCACCAAAAGCAAGGCTTGTAAATGTCTTAACAAGTCCTCTAACAATATCATTGCAAGTGCAAATGTAAGAATAGATGAATTTGCAGAGAAGAATGATAAAGAAAGCAGAAAAGAACCAGAAGACTACAATAGGTTTGTTTACACTGAAGAACCTGATACTCTACTTGAGCAACATTCTATCACTCCCAAGCAACAAAACATTGCACCTGAGCATCAGGCTACAATTGTTGAAAATCAGGAAAATACACAAGATGATGTACCGAGTGATGGATATCAGAATGGAGGTCATGATGATAATCAGAATGATGGGCAAAGAGCTAAACCAAAAATTTCAAAGTATGTCAGAAGAAATCATCCATATAATCAGATCATAGGAGACAAGAAGGCTGAATGAAAACAAAAATTAAGTCACTAAACACTAGATGTTTACTTTGTGATTTTGAGCATAAATCTTTTAATACTGCACTTGAAAATGAAGAATGGGTTAGTGCTATGAATGAAGAAATACAATATATTGAGAAGAATAGTACATGGACACTAGTAC
This sequence comes from Thuja plicata, assembly GCA_018584345.1. Taxonomy (NCBI): domain Eukaryota; kingdom Viridiplantae; phylum Streptophyta; class Pinopsida; order Cupressales; family Cupressaceae; genus Thuja; species Thuja plicata. Next base: position 469,115 of record MU225881.1, read on the forward strand.
CGAGACCAGATGACAATAATGTCATCAGTACCAAATGGATATTCAGAAACAAGTTGAATGAGAATGGAGAAGTCACAAGAAATAAAGCAAGATTAGTATGCAAGGGGTATGCATAAGAGGAAGGTATTGATTATGGAGAAACCTTGCCCTCATTGCTAGAATAAGAGTTAGAATTATTCTTTCTTATACTGCATTCAAAGGATTCAAGGTATGCTAAATGGATGTCAAATCTGCATTCCTAAATGGAATACTGGATGAAGAGGTTACATTGAACAATCAGAAGGGTTTGTTGATACAGAAAAGAGAAACATGGTATGTAGAATACATAAAGTCTTGTATGGATTGAAACAAGAACCTAGAGCCTGGTATGAAAGACTTCACTCCTATCTCATAAGCATTGAATTTTTAAGAACAAGTGAAAATAGCAATCTGTAATTAAAAGAAGATATTGATGGTAATATTCTAATTATTAAAATATTTGCTAATGATATCATATTTGGGGGAAATGAAATGTTATGTAAATCCTTTGCTAATGAAATGAGAAAAGAGTTTGAAATGTCTATGTTTTGGGAGATCAAATTCTTTCTTGGTCTACAAATTCTTCAACAAGATGCATGCATATATATATATATATCACTTAGTCCAAATAAATCAAGGATGTGTTGAAGATATTCAAGATGGAAGATTCCAAGCCAATTGAAACACCCATGGCAACCAGATGTAAGATGACATAGGAAGACAAATCAAATGAGGTAAATTATACCTTGTATAGATCAATGATTGGCAAACTAATGTATGTTGTTCATACTGTTAGAGTAATTTAGCAATTGCTCTTTAGTGCTTAAGTTTCACTTAGGCAGTTTCTTTAGTCTTAGGAAAGTTTCTATTTCCTAGCAGTTGCCTGTTTAGGGTTTCGACATCCTTTATAAGGATTGTCCTCTTTGTATTTCTTAAGGAGTTGTAAATCATTTCATTGTTGATAATATAGAAATCATTTCTGTCAACATGCATTTGCAGTCTCTGGCCTATCGGCCGCCTTAGCTTTCTGATCCTTCTCTCTTCTGTCTGTTTCATTCTGTGTAATA
>MU225881.1:472657-499542 GCA_018584345.1 Thuja plicata
CCAAAGAATCACAGATGACTACTGTCAAGATAATTCTGAGATATTTAAAGAACACTGAGGACTATGGTTTATGGTATAAAAGAGAAGGAAAATTTTAGCTTCAAGTCTATACAGGTGCTGATTGGGATGGAAACATTGATGACCGAAAGAGCATAAATGGAGGACCATTCTTCACGGGTGACAGACTTGTCACATGGATGAACAAGAAGCAAGGATGCATCTCACAGTCTACTACAGAAGCAGAATATGTGGCTGCTACTGCAAATTGCTCCAATATCGCCTGGATCAAACAATTACTGGAAGGTATGAATATGAAGATTCTTGAACCAGTGATTATCTATTGTGGTAATACCAGTGCAATAAACATATCAAATAATCCAGTCATGCATGCTAAGACTAAGCATATTTCTATAAAGTATCACTACTTAAGAGAACAAGTGCAAGCAAAAGAAGTGATACTATAATATGTTTAATCAAAGGAACAATTAGCTGATATATTCACAAAGCTATTACCGAAAGATACATTTGAGTACCTCAGACAGAGACTAGGGGTCCAACCCTTGTCTATCGGTCAATAAGCTAACTAGGAGATTGCATCAGCCTATACAAAAATTAGAAGATCATTCATGTTGATGCAAGCACAAAGATGGACTGCAAAGATACATCTGTACACAACAAGGTAAAAATCTACACCAAACACCAGAGTCACTGTATTGCTGATGGATAGGGAAATTCAAGGAGTATATTATAAAAGGGATGGAAGATGATATGGAAGAATTGTTTGGAATTGTTGTCAAAGGGAGAGATTATCTCATTATTAGGGAGATATTATATCATTATCCATGGAGAGAAGTTCCTAAGAATTCAAAGGGAGAATTAATCATTATCCAAAGGGAGAGATTACATATGAAATATCCATCAAAGGGAGAGAAGTAACATGAAAGAGAGAATATGTACTAAGGGAGAGATTGTTGTCAAAGGAAAAAGAGATGATCAAGGAGAGGAACAGTCAAGGTAGAGCACATATCAAGAATAGAGACATAAGCTTCCATCTATCCAGAAAAGGGATTGAAGATTGAAGAGCACACTCTACAAGAAACAAATCTAAGCTATATGAGCTTACCGAGAGCCAAACATTTGTATTAGTTAAAGAACAAAAAGATTTGGGAGAGATGGATGAAATACACTTGATATATTTCATATTGTATTAGCAATAATAGTGTGATAATGTAGTGTGTTGCCATTAATTCCAAAGGGAGAGATTGATGACATATAACTGATTGAATGTTTGAAGATGTTAAGTTGATCACCGAAATGCAGAAAGATAATACAAGACATTAAATTAGTTAATGGATTGTATTGTCATTAATGTCAACTTGATATAATCTGATTGGTTATATACAAAGTGTCAAAGACTTTGGAGAATCAAAGAGATAAAGATTATACTTTGAGTAATGCATAATAGATCAACATTCACTAAGTGACTACAAATACCGACGGTTAGTGGAACCCGAAAGACAGAGAAACCTGAGAGCAAAGTCACAGTGATGCCCGAGAAAGAAAACTGACAAGCATTACCAACAAGAAGAATCACAAGCATTACCAATGACCAGAATTATAGTGTTACTCGACAAACAAAAAACCCTGATGGAGAAGCCCGAGGAGAACTGAAGTGTTGACCGAAGCTTTCAAAGAGTTAAAACACCAAAATTAACTGAAGTTTAGAAATGAAAAAATACTTAGCTAGCAGAGCTAAAGATAGGCTTAACTGGTTGTTAACATTGTTTTAATTAACAATTTAAAACCAGAGATAAGTAAAATATTTAAAGTTGTTTTATCCATTTGTCAAGGAGAAATCTATGTGATAAAACTAAAGTAAAGCTTTAAAGAAAGATTGGCTAAGATCGTGGATCATACCAAGAACAAGAAAATAAAGAAGTAAGAAATGGTGATATCATGTCTATAAAGAGACAATCTAATTCATTATGAATTAGGGGAGTGAATAGAGAAAAAGTATGATGAAGAGAAACTGATGAAGAAAACTTCATACAGTCCTGATCAATCAAGCTGAGGAAAGAGCTAAAGATTTTTGCAGACACCGAGCAACAGAGAAGCACAACATCACCAAACAGAAAGAAGTGAAAGGAGACATTGATCAGAAAGGTATAATGAGCTTACAATAGATATGAAAATCTACAAGTCTAAGTTGTATGCGGGAACAAATAATTTACTATTTCAGTTTAACCATTGATTTAGAAAGTCTCTTACCCTAGCAGGACTTAACAATCCTTTCTATATTGAGATACATCCCAAGGGGTATCAAAATGTTTGCTCATGAAGATATCATTAGATGCTAGATACCATTTGACAAACCAAGGTTTAATCATAGAAGTTAGCATTGAGATGCCCGATATCAAGTGACAAACTATTCTATTTAAATCCTCTAACAAGGTCACACCTAACAGTGTGTTTGTAACCTTTAACAGGGTTGGTTCTTCACCGAGCTCACTTCAGAAGAGTGAAAATTTTGGGTTATTGGTCCCAAGTAGTTTTTCCCTTAACAAGGTTTCCACATTAAAAATCCACGTGTCAATGTGTTTATGAGTCATTACTTTAGTGTTTTTCATTACACATAACTAATCTGGGTTGATCGGTATACACAAAGCAATTTACTATTTTTCGGTAAATAAAAGACTGCTAATCGGTAAACATTAAGAATAAGGTTTAACAGTGAACTCTGAGCAGTAGTTATTTTGATAATTTTATTTGAAGGCATACATCTTGTAGGACTGAAGATAAATAGAGGCTTAATATTGTGGTACTAAGTTTTTGGGTTGATTTATTGGAATATTTTTTAGGCCACTGATACACCCCCCCTTTGATTTATTCTTACACTTGGCTTTTGGGGTCCATGTGAAAGTGTATGATCCATTGAGAGGTTATGGATAAGTTTGGAAGAGTCATTCCTAGAAAGCCCTAACCTAATGACCCTAGAAGTGAGGGTTTGATGCCTAGAAGAATAGGTGAATGTTGGTAACCCAAAACCTTGATAATCGGGTGTTTCTAACCATAGTCGAATACCTTTCATGGTTGGGAGTCAAGGGCTCAAGATCTCTTAGGAGTTTCTTTGTTATTGGGTGCATTTTAGGCCTATTTGGTTTCTGCAAAGGTAGTTGATCTAGTAGTTGGTCCAAGGTAACATACCCTAGTTTTTGGATATGTGTTGTAGCATTGTAAAGGGTGTTTGAAACTGTCAAGGGTTTCCCTAATTGTTTGGGAATATATTATGTTAAGGGAAAATTAGTGGTTGGACTATTGAGTTGTTGTTATTTCCAAGTGCGAGTGAGTGTCGAGCTATCTAGTGTTGGCCGAGTGACAGTAAATACTGAGTAAACCAATTTTGGTTTATGTGTTTAGAATGGAATGGAGGTCTGGTTAGAGATCTCCTTATTGATCAGGGTATGGGCAAGTAGGATATCACACCCCTTTGCATAAGGTGGTGTCAAATATTGAAGCTCCTGAGTGTGTAGACAAATCATCAAGGGTGAGGCAATCTGCATCAATTGGTATCAGAGCCTAGGAGAATCCTAGGTTGAAGTGGTTGAGAAGCTTTCTGGGATTTTGAATATTGAAGGTCCTTTGTTGATGCTTAGAGTTGAACTATTCTTTGAGAGTGTTCCAAAGTTGTGGCTTGATATTTGAAAGATCCTAGATTGGTGAATATGTACCTGAAAAAGTTAGAGAAGACACTGTACAATTCTCTTAAAGAGTATTTGATTAATGAGAGAAAAAGAGATAAAAAGAGAAAGAAGAAGAGAGAAGAAGAGGAAAGGTTGAGAAGCCTTGACGAGGCTTTGGAAAAGAACTAGAAGAAGCTGGTGTGGATTATATCACTCCTTGAACAAGAAGTAGATGAAGAAGATGAAAATGAGAAACAAATTACACATGAAGAAGTGGATGAACCTAAGGGAAAATAGGTTCTACAATCTAAATCTAAGGTACAAAAAGAAGATGTTGATGGTTGCAGTAGTGAATCAAGTCATGAAGGGATTGAATCTAAAGAAATTCTTTAGGTAGGGGTAGTAATTTTTCCTTTGGTGATGAATAATGGCAAGAATCAAGGTAGCATGGATAAAGAGGAAGCCAAGATGACTAGTGAGTTGTTGGTATGCCTAGGTGAATGGCATGGTGAAGACCAACAAGAGATGACAGTAGGTGAGGAAGAACCTAACTATGGAGTTATTGGTGAGGCTCATAAGATAGTCATGAATACTAATGAAGACTTGGAATGCCAAGAGGAGAGGCATGGGATCTAAGATGAATTGGTATCAATGGGAAGAGAATTCATGTTTGAAAATAATGAAGAGTTGCAGATGGAAACAATGGTCTCATGGCATGAGACTAAGGATTAAGTGAAGATTGGTGATGAGATATTGGTCTACATTTTGCCCATGGGAGGCAAGACTAGTGTGAAGATGAATGAGTTCAAGATGGAGAAACATCAAGAGAGGATTCCATGGGTAATCAATGATGATCTTTTCAAACCAAAGGCAATGATAAAGATGTTTTCTTTGCTGAGCTTGTTTTGTTTGCAAGTTTCAAACAGAACTTGGAAATTTTTTGAAAGCTGAGTATGGTGCAGGAGAACCAAGGCCACACACCAAGGACATGAAGGTGCACTAGGGCCACTTATATATAATATGGGGATTGGAATACAATAAATACCTTTAAGGTTATTCATGATTTTAATATGGCCAGCAGAACCATTAAAAATATGTAAATGCACTAAATGTGCTAAAATGATGTAATAGTGCCTTATTGGAAAAATAAGCCTTAAGGGTCACTATGAGGTCTAGATGACCTTAGGAGGAATATTTTGGTTTAGTGTAGAGTTTTAATTCTTAGATATATGTCTAAGCAAAGGTATAACATGTATTGGCTGAGTTGACAAAGGTAGTTGTCAACTTGACAACTTTTAAAACTCGCAATTATGTAAACAATTGGTTTTGACTATTGTAGGTAGTTGTAGGTAGTTTAAAGTCAGTTTTGGTTAGTTTTCAAGTGTTTGGGGATCCATTTAATGGATATCCACATGATTTTGTATAGTATGTAGAGGTATGGTGTGAGGATACCATTTTGTAATGGCTTTGAATCAATAAAAATGACATTCTTGCAAATCCTTATTCCTGGCTGCAGAGCATTTGTATTCTGAAGTTTTAATGGATTCGTGACTCTCCCACCCTTTGTAGTTAATGTGATTGGTGGGAGGATTCAAAAAATGTACTATATCCTTGTATAATGATTTGGTTGCAGGGATATGCTAGGTATTGTGGAGGAGAGACCATAGAATGGTGACGAGTTATTGATTGAGGGTGCTAAGATTGACACCAGCGATTAGTGTGAGGGGTATTTTGTGATGAATCTTGGATATTTGGTCCATGTGAAAGTATATGATCCACTGAGAGGATTTGGAGAAGTTTGGAAGAGTGATTCCTAGAAATCCCTAGCCTAATGACCCTAGAAGTGAGGGTTTGATGCCTAGAAGAATAGGTGAATGTTGGTAACCCAAAACCTTGATAATCTGGTGTTTCTAACCATTTTCCAAGACTTTTTAATGGTTGGGAGTCAAGGGAGAAATATATCTTAGGATTTGGTTTGTTATTGGGTGTATTTTAGGCCTATTTGGTTGCTGCAAAGGTAGTGGATCTAGTAGTTGGTCCAAGGTAACATACCCTGGGTTTGGGATATGTATTGTAAAGGGTGTCTAAAAATGTCAAGGGTTTCCCTAGTTGTTTGGGAATATATTGTGTTAAGGGAATATTAGTGGTTGGACTACTGATTTGCAGTTATTTCTGAGTGCTAGTGAGTGTTGAGCTATCCAGTGTTGGCCGAGTTTTCCAGTGTTGGAGGAGTGACAGTAAATACCGAGTAAACTAGTTTTGGTTTATGTGTTTGGAATGGAATGGAGGGATAGTTAGAGATATCCTTATTGATAAGGGTATGGGCTAGTAGGATATCACACCCCTCTACATAGAGAACCAAGAGCCCTAATATCACAAGTAAGTAAGAATGAAACATGGATTATAGATAGTGGTTGTTCACATCACATGACTGGTGACACACTTAAGTTTATTTCCTTGTAAAATCATGATGAATGTTATATTAGATTTGGTAATGATGATCCATATCTTTTGAAAGGAAAATTTTCTATAATTCTACTGAATAACACAAGATGTGATGATGTTTATTGGGTTGAAAGATTAAAGTATAATCTGTTGAGTGTTGCACACCTAAGCACTACATGTCACCGTCTGGAATTTCAATATGGAAAGATGAAATTATTTGATGAGAAGGATAATATGATTTCTACTAGAGAAAAATCTAAAGGTAATTTATTTTATCTTGATACTCCTATGAAGATTTTCCTGTTTTCTAAAGTTGAAGATGTTTAGTTATGACACAAAAGGCTTTGCCATGTTAATTTTGACAAGTTAGTCAAAGTGAGTAAGAAGAGTAGAGTAAGAGGACTACCAAGATTAGAAAAACCTAAGAATGCAATGTGGAGAGAATGTCAGATGGGTAAGATGAATAAATCTAGTTTTTCAAGCAAGACTTATGTTACACAAGGAATTTTGGATTTAGTACATATTGATTTATGTGGACCCATGAGAACTCAAAGTTATTATGGAGACATATATTTTATTTTATTTGTGGATGATTATTATAGAATAATGTCTGTAATGTTTTTAAAATAAAATCTGATGCATTTCAAATGTTTAAGTGGTATAAGGCCCGAGTTGAAAAATAAAATGGAAGACAGTTGAAATGTCTGAGATTCAACAAAGGAGGTGAGTTTACTTCTGATGAGTTTACATTATTTTGTAATGAGAATGGAATTAAGAGATAGTTCTCAGCACCGAGGACACCACAAAAAAATGGGATTGTTGAGAGAAGAAACAAATCTATTATTGATTGTGCTAGGACACTGATGATTGAAAAGGAGTTTCACAAAACTTTTGGAGAGAAGCTGTGAGTACTATTTTTTATACATTGTACCAAGTACAAATGAAGAAAGGTACCAACAAGACACCTTATGCAATCTGGTATGAACACAAACCTAATGTTTTAATTCAAATTTTTTGGGAGAAAATGCTATATTCTAAAATATTCTAGAGAAGGAAAGTTTGATTCAAAAGGAGAATAAGGGACATTCTTAGGATATTCTACAAGGAGTAAAGCTTACAAATGTTTGAACAAAGTTACTAACAAAATGATGGAAAGTGCAAATGTAAGAATTGATGAATTTGCAGAAAGGAATGATGAAGATAGCAAGAAGGAAGCAAAATATTATGAGAAGTCTGTATATGTTCAACCTGATGTTCCTAATACCTTCCTGAGAGCACCTACCGAGGAGGAAGATGAACAAGGAGTGCCACAACCAAATGTTGATATTGAAGAACTGAGAGCTACCGAGCCTATTTTGGAAAAACATGTGAGGAGGCACCATTCCCTGAGCAAGATTATTGGAAATAAGGATGCTGGAGTGATGACCAAAAGTATGGTAAGAGATAATACATGTTTGATATCTACATTTGAGCCTAAGAAAGTTAAAGAGACACTTGATAATGACGATTGGATGAAAGCAATGAAAGAAGAGTATGATCAAATTAAAAAGAACAAGACATGGACATTAGTACCTTGGCCTAAAGACAAAAATGTTATTGGTACTAAATGGATTTTTAGAAACAAATTGAATGAGCATGGAGAAGTTATAAAAAATAAAGCTAGATTGGTTTGCAAAGGTTATGCACAAGAAGAAGGTATTGACTATGGAGAGACTTTTTCACCTATTGCTAGATTCGAAGGAGTTAGAATACTTATAGCTTATGCTACTTACAAAGGATTCTAGGTATATCAAATGGATGTTAAGTCTGTATTTCTTAATGGGATACTTGAAGAAGAAGTATACATTGAGCAACCTGAAGGATTTATTGAAAACACAAACAAGAACAAGGTATGTAAGTTACATAAAGATTTATATGGTTTGAAACAAGCACCCCGAGCATCTAGTATGAGAGATTGCACTCTTATCTAATCAAAATAGGATTTCAAAGAACAAGTGATAAGAGTAATATTTACTTGAAATGTGATAATGATAATAAAGTTTTGATTGCTGAAATTTTTGTTGATAATATTATTTTTGGAGGCAATGACACTTTATGTAAAGGATTTTCTAATGAAATGAGAAAAGAATTTGAAATGTAAATTATTGGAGAGATTAAGTTCTTTCTAGGTCTATAGATACAACAAGTTACTGGAGGAATCTATATTAAACAAGCCAAGTATATCAAAGAGATTCTTAAAAATTTTGGTATGGAAGATTCCAAGCATGTTGGAACACCTATGGTTACTGGATGTAAATTATATAAAGAGGATGAAACACAAGAGGTGGATAATACTCTTTACCGATCCATGATTGGTAAATTGCAGTATGTTGTTCACAATAGACCTAATATAGCACACGTTGTTGGAATTTTTGCAAGATTTTCTTCTAAATCAAAGGAAACACATATGTCTACGGTAAAAAGAATTTTGAGATATCTGAAAGGCACAAAAGAGTTTGGTTTATAGTAAAATAAAGGAGGTACTTTTGACCTGCACATCTACACTGATGCAGATTGGGCTGGAAATGTTGATGACCGAAAAAGTACTAGTGGAGGCACATTCTTTCTAGGTGAAATATTGGTTACATGGTTGAGAAAGAAACAAAGTTGCACTTCACAGTCTACTACTGAGGTTGAATATGTTGTTGTTGCTATGAATTGTGAAAACATAGTATGGATTAAACAATTACTTGAAGGTATGCAAGAAGAGATCACAGACCTGGTTACTATTTTTTTTGTGATAATACAAGTGTTATCATTATATCAAAGAATCTGGTTATGCATTCAAAGACCAAGCACATTTCTATCAAGTATCACTACTTGAGAGAACACATTCAAGAGAAGAATGTGAGATTGGAATATGTGAATGAAAAGGAAAAATTGGATAATATCTTTACAAAGCCACTACCTAAATATTCTTTTGAGTATCACAAAGGTAAATTAGGGGTTCTTCCCCTATCCAATGTTCACTAAAGAGCATGAGGCATGTTGCATCAATTCTATGTTTTATTAGAATATCTATTTCTAAATTGATGTTAGTATGACACACTTTAGGTGATTCCCAAAGTTGTGAAAAGATTTTTGTATGCAATGATTTATGAGTACATGTCAGGTATAATCCACTACTAGAACAAGTTTTTAGGAGTATGAATTTTTGGCATTATTGTCAAAGAGGGGGAGAATGAATTGATGACATTTACCCTTAAGGGAGATATTGATGAATTGAGAGAGAATGAATTGCTACTATTTACTCATGGAGGAGAATCAAAATGTATGTTATAGAAACATAATATTTATCCATGAGGGAGATTCAGATCAAAGATTAAAGGTGAAATAGAAATATCAACTCAGAAGGAGTACAATTATGTATTTGAGAGCTGCCATCATCAATTGTTATAACATTGTTATAGTGGTTACCATCAATGCCAATGAGGGAGATTTTTGATCAAATGATTAATATCTGATGGAGATGATGAAGACCGAGTGATACCAAGTATCATGATTGTAGAAATGGTTAGATTAGTTTTTTTTCCCATTGATGTCAAGCAATTGATTAATTAATTTTTATTATGTTACCACATCTTAAGAAGAGAAGTTAAATGGGTGACATATACAGATCAAACCATAATAAAGTAATGATGATATAGTTTTTTCTACTATAGATTTGATGTTATCAAATCGGTACAATTGATTGATCAAGTCATAAACTTCAAAGAATTAAAGTATGACTGAAAGAGTTACTTTACCTAGCTAGACATAATCAGTTGGTAGAATATTATGTGAGTCGGTCACAAGTTACCAAACACTGAGTGAAAGTCAAGCTCCAAGCACCAAAGATTAGTTAGATATCGAGTAGTGAATAAAGTTAGTTACCGAGTTGCAAAGCAAGTTTTACCGAGTATAGGATATTGATTTTAAATGATGATAAGATCAAATTTAATGCGAAGCGATGATGAGATGGATGAGGAAATGAATTAAATGATGTTTTTTAGAAGATCTATGAATGAGAAAATTCAATGAGAAGATCTAAGGTGAAGATCAAGTGGTTTAACTGAATTGTGAAGAGTTCCAAGAAAAGTTCAAGTTTCGAGGTAAAAGTGAAATGGTTTACCGAGTTGTAAATTATGAAGAATATGATCGAACGACTGAGCGCAAATGAAGGAAAATAAAATTAGGGAGATTTATAGGCAAAAGTATGTCTATATAAAGAATGAGAAATACACAGAGAACATAGAGGTTGGCGAATTGAACAAAGAAGAAGAAGAATCTGAAGAACACCATTTACCAAGGAGAACAAAGAAACAAAGATTAAAGAATCTACAGTTTGAGAAAGAGAGTATGTGATGCTTAGTATTCAATTGAGCATAAAGGATCTGACACAAGCAAAGGTAGTTTCTATATTTATAGATCAAAGTTTACTGTTGCTTATTAATGTTTGTAATAGAGAAATCTCTTAACCGAGTGGATTTAACAGTCCTATTTGTAAAAACTAGACTTAGATGACATTCCAAAATAGTGTTTAAAGACCTCTAACAAGGAAACTCCTAATAGGGTGAAGATCTTAACAAATCTGAGGTAAATCCCCTAAAAGGGTCACATTTAGGAAATGTATTTGTAATCTTTAACTGGATAAGTTCTTAATCAAGCGTACTTTAGAAGGGTACATTTTTATTTTGGGTTACAATTCCCATAGAGGTTTTTCCCAAATTGGGTTTCCTCGTTAAATCTAGTGCAAATTGAGTTAAAACTGGAGTTATCTGAGTTAATATGATGTTGCTAAGTTTTAATGATTGATTTACATATATGAGATGTATTGTTGTTTAAGTTATTAAGTTGATTGGTGAATTGATTATTTATTGTATTCCATATTACCGAGTGAATCAAAGAGTTTAGTTTTAAGTGCTTAAGTTTTGATATGTTTGATTCATCCTCCCCTCTCAGTGGACCATCAGAAGCATATAAGAACACAAGTTAGATATAATCATGAAAATAAATTTAACTAGAGAAATCATTTTGGCTCCTAGTGTTGCCCCTAATGAAGGTAAAATTTGAAATAATTATAACTGTGAATGATAGATTAAAAAAATGTGTAATTTCAAGTAAGATGTACAAATAATAGGAAAAATTAATGATGAGGTATAAGCATGATAAAGATCAAATCATGGAAAGATATGGGATAAATAGGTGAGCATAACATGAAATCATAAGAGGCGAATGAGGTACTCATATGGAAACATATGATTTTGTAAACATATAACACACAATTAAATCAAAATGTAATCATGAGATACATATGTGTTTTAAAACAAGGTTAAGAAAGCTTTCATATGAGCTTAAAATGAAAATTATTGCAAATCTAAAACTAAATATTAACTCTTAATCGAGTGATTGTAGAATCAAAACAAAAAGAAGAAAACCATTGCACATGAAAGATAAAACTTATGTGGAGATATATTTTTAGGATTCAAATCCACCACAAAATAAAGAGGCAATTATGTTACTATTCCAATAAAGTATACAACTGTAACCACCTAAAATTGGTCTAGTAAACTCATAGCCCCTAATTCGATTAATAACATTTATTACTAGACCCTAATTATGGAAGCATTTAATCAAACTTGCTTGCATAATTAAACATGCCTTGTTGAATCAAATTGTTAATTAAATCCTAAATCACTTAATTGCATAAACTATAGTTTAATTAAAAGTCTTAAACACCTTTTAATTAAATGAACCCATTTACACATCCTCACACATGTGTGATCAAAATTAAAATAAAATAAATTAAATGGGGAAATTGCCAAATTTGTCTCATTCTCCCCCAAACAAGTACAAGATTTACCAATCAAGAGCATTTCACTTGGATCAAACCCACATGGATTAAGGGAAATTGCATTTCTACCGCTCTTCTCGGTTGAATCTTGACCGTTCATTTCACCAATTTTCCTATAAAAGGAATAGCTCCCTTTGTTCAAACAATGAGGAAATTTGAGGAGTAAGGTTATAATGCTAGTTTTTTTTCTAGGTTTTGATCACTGTTCTTGCCTCCATCTTCATGGTATCTTATTTTTCTTACATTTAGATTCTAACTTGCATTTCTAGTTTAATGGTAGCTTCATTTCTAACTTCATTTGGTAGTTTGTAATGACATGTTCTTAGTTTTATCTCATATGATTAATATGCATTTAGTTTGCTTATGCACGCATGTCATTTCAAATATTTTTGAGAGAAAAGTATGCAAGTTCATGCATCTTGCTCATTTCATGAAATCTTCCATTTTGGAGTCATCTAGTCACTGATTCTCCATGCCAATCTGATGAGCATCCCCATAGAATCAAACCCGCTTCAATAAGGAAGTAATAAGCCACTCTTGAGGGTAGTTTGTACAATGATCTTGATTTTGATTTGATACTAACCCCCTTGAATTGATGGTTTATTGAGTGTTTGGTGTCACAACTTGAAGGTCAAATTTTACCACACACACATTTGGCGCTCAACGTGGGACTGAGCTAGTTTTTTTCCCCAATTTTCATTTAATGTCATGTTTTTAACAAAATTGCGCTTTAAGTCATACCGTGTTTCATACTTGCTCGTATGACAATTCATTGGTCACTAATTTGTTGTTTTAGGATATATATATATATATATTGTCGTACGAGTATGTATATGGCTTTAATTTTCATCCTGGGCTATTAGATTTGCTGTATGGGAGATCATTGTTGGAAATATATTATAGGTTAGGTGAATGAGAGGGGGGGGGTGAATCAGGAACCAATTAAACTTATTCACTTTTATCCTTTATTAGATTGACTAATCTAATTGCATGCATGTAATAGAAAAGCAATAAACATTCATAACACTTAACACAATATTTGGTTACCCAGAAACCTTCCAAATAGAAAGTAAAACTAGAGTGGGGATGATATCCACAATATTTAGAACTGCAATAATAAAGTTAGCTTGTTAAGGCTTACAATTGACCACTTTTGATGGTCTGCCCTGTTAGGAGCAATAAGGACTATTAGGTCCACCTTGTGAAAGGATTTATACAATACAATTAAGTATGGACTCTGTTAGGAGATTTGATAAGGACTGTTAGGTCCACCCGGTTAAAGGATTTGACTGATACACCTGTTAGGATGAACCAGTGAATGATATGCTATACAACTCTAATTTGTTAAATAAGATCCTTTGAAGTAATATTGATCACCTGAATGTGATAGACGAGTCTTTGTTGTTCCTTTATATTGTTGTAGCCTTCTAATCAATCAGCCACTTCATATTTGCATCTATAATTGATTCATATATCCATGATTACATTATGATTTGGATAAACAAAGTGTCTTACATATATACCTTATCCAAATCAATTACCTCCAAAAATTAGCTACTTATCATATTAAATAGTATCAAACAATATGTACTAAGTCGGCCCAATGCTGATACTCAGGTCCAGTAATCCAGTCGGGTGATATACTGACACTCGGGCGACATAGTGAACTGGAAACTCTGGCACTCGATTGACACTGGGTGCTCAGGCCACATTGATCACTCAGAGATGGTATACAACTCAGGTATCACTGGTGACTCAGGTGATACTGTTTGGAACTAATGCTCGGTCGACACTGAAACTGCTTAGCTCGAGTAACACTTCAAGTTGATGGCTCAGTCAACATTGTAATCATATGAATGACTAAGTGTTTTGGCACTAATTGAAAAAATGTCTTCCCATAAGGTCTACAATCATCTTATCATGTTTTTTCGTATGGTCTTGCATGTTTTGTCATACAAGTTTTTCTTCTAGGGTGTTCTCTGTACTTTGTCATTTTAGAAATAGAGAGTATTTTTAGAGGTGTAGTTGATTTGGTCTTGAGTTGCTAACCTCTAACATATTTTTGGTGATCTTTTTTCTCTCTAGTTTGACAGTCTGACTGGTTTTTGCAGAATGTTAGTGGAAGAATCGCTTGTCAAAGACATACTAGCACACCTTTTATCACAAACTACTAACGCTTTTGTGCTTGTAGGACACTTGAAATAAAGAAAGTTTGTTGAAACTACTAAACATTTGTGTTTGTAGATTGCCTTTTGACTTCATCAACCAAACAAAAGTGTGTCTTCTTAAATGGTTTCTTACTCACCTAGTTTAATTAGGGTATTGTTTGTGTGAGTTAAATTGGACATTAGGGGATTATTCTCTTATTCCCTTAGGAAGAATTAGAAACCCAAACATGTTTGATTTATCTTAGGAAACCAATCATTTTGGGAAAACTTGGAGTGTTTGGTGTGTTTGGGAGACACAAAAAGTAGGAAATTATGCTCTTCTCCTCTTAGAGGAAGAGTTAGAAATCTTGACCTTCTACTTGCTATCCACTTTACTTTATGCATACCTTTTAGATGGGTCTTCTGGTTGAGGAAAAAATATCCCGGGAATGACCCATGTGAGAATGAGGTGTAAGCCACACCACTCCAACTCACGTTAAAAAAATTTACTCTTTGGGGCCAAAGCCTCAGGAGTCGGATGTCATTTGGTCTTATACTCAGCCCACATCTAACACAAAGTAGGGCCTCTCAGTATCAATCACATTTACGTGACTTCTTGTGCTAAGATACTTTGCGAGACTATACGTCTCAATTGTTCTTGCATGAATGCAAAGGATACAATCAAATGAAGATCCTTACTAAAATCCTAAGAGTAGAAGCCACTCAGTTTAGCTTCGAAAGTAGATAATCCAAGTTTAAGGTAGATAGTAACTCCCCCAAGATACTTTTCATATCATTCCCCCATTAGCGTTTGAAGTTGAATAATATGATGTCATTATTGGAGCCATTGCGTGCTTGGTGACGACCGTATTCTGATTAACTATTGGGTGTGTACCTGAGTCTACAAGCACAAATTTTCTTACTAAGCCAAATTGACTCTAGGGATAGGAAGTGCTTGATTTTCACTCCTTTGTGTTTGATGTGTTTTAATCACCTAAAAGTGACACTAAAATAACATAAACACCTTTAGACATTGACATTTTCACCTTAGAATTGCATAATTTGGTCCAAATTTTACTCAAAACAAGTTGCAAACTATCCCTTTTATACACTATCATTTTCACTTACTAGAATTGTCGTACAATAAAATAGTGAAACAAAAAAAACTCATCTAGTAACCTAGGAATTGTTGTATGGGAACCTAGGAATTATAGTACGAGCTTACATAAAAAAATTAGTCAGTTACCTTGATCTTTGGTATCCGTACTTCCTGTCTACATGACTTGAATTAATCATAGTACTCTGCCACAACAATTGTTAGTTCTTGATTAGTTGGCTTGACTCATCATCAACTCTCATCCTAGTTTCTTGAATGATATTACTTACCATACGTTATCTTATCAACAGGCAATCCCAATCAGCTAGGTCACAAGTGTTGTCTAGTAGACATTCAGGTCTCAAAACATGATACCTTGTACCAAACTCAACTATCTTTCATTAATACATCTCTTACCAAGATATCAGACAAGTGATCATTTGGAAATATTTAACATTGACCTATCATTCTAGCCATTCTAGAGTCTTAACTACAATTGTCTTTCATGGTACAAACTAGAAACCAAAAACAAAAAGTTGATCTCAATTCAAAGGGAAAAACTATCGATGATTCTACTCTGAGACCCTTGTCCTGTAAAAAGCCAAGATCTACTCAAAGGATTCCAAATCAAGACACCCCAAAAATCTATCAATCGATACCCTTGTTTCATAAGTCAAGCTCTCAACATCAATCAACTCATAGTACACATCAAAATACATCAAGAATGTCAGCCTACGACTGGGGATCTAGCCAAGAATGATAGAGTCACCACACTAGTGTTTCCTCCTTGGTTGATAAACCTACTGAAGAAGAAATCTAAAGATGTCAACAAGACAAACACTTTCAAAATATGATACAAATCCTTATGCAAATGGACAAGGATAAATACTTATGCACTTAGCATCAAGAGGCATTAAACTTCCTCACGACTTTGATATTGAAGGACTTGAACAACAAGAGGAAGAGTCTCCTATCACCATTATCAATCAATAATTACAAGATATGAGATGTGAACTTAGAGAGTTGAAGAAAGTAAAAGAACAACCTTATAACAAGTACTCATTGGAATCTATGTGTCCCTTTCTATTTGCTAAAAACTTACACATGCCCTTGTTTCCCCTAAGGCTGAAATCCTAAAATATGACAAATATAATGGGGAAGGTGACCATAAAGATCATGTGAGATAATTTTGCGCTCTCAACATGGAATTTATGCATGAAAGAAAATATATAATGTGGTTGTTCCCATAGAGCCTTAGTAGCCAAGCTTTATAATGGTTCAAAGAAAACTTACCTGGTATCCAAACATTTGATGAGCTTGTACAAATGTTTATCCAATATTATTCCTACAACATCTTACATACACTCACCATGCTAAATCTATGCAATACCAAAAAAACCATAATGGTGAATCATTTGTCAAATTCCTCCATTCGCGAGATATCCCCAATGAATCTTGGAAAATGAGAAAATTGACATCTTCATTAACAATTTAGTACCTGAAATGAATTATGTGATTCAGATGCAAAAGCATACTACCTTTAGTGAGTTGGTAGAAAATGTTATCTGCATCGAAGAGGTTCTTACGAAATAAGGTGAAGTCACCTTATATAAAGATACTAAACCCTCCAACAATCCTAACAATAATAATGACAAATATAAAGGCAAGCATTGGGACAAAAAAAAATGTAGTCAATGACAGAGTGGTCGACTCGTCTGAGTTCAAACCCACAGAGCCAATGTTCAATCTATCTAGAAGTATTCAAGCCGCTAAGAATAATATGAATGTTCCAACACCACTCAAGAATAATCCATGCGTGTAGAAAGGCAAAGCACCCTGGATACCAAAACCCAAGAAAAATTTCACTCCTCTTTGATAACCTCTCGAAACCGCATTAAAAACTCTATTGGCTCACGAGATCATCATGATACCAGATTCAAATCCTTGGGAACCGAAGGTTAAACCTAAGTGGTGGAACAACAATCAATTCTACAAATATCATAAAAACAAAGGACACCTAACTAACAAATTCATGAAATTGAAGCATGTCATCCAAGACCTTATTGATAATGAGACCATCACGGTTGATGGGCATCAGTCAAATAGTGATCACAAAGCTTTCAAGAAACCCCTACCCTCATATGAACAAGGGGAATCCTCTAAGAACCAAGGAGATAAAGTAAATTACACCTACCCTAATGATGGCAATGTGATTCACATGCTTGAACCATCTATTCAACCAGTTAATGCGATTATTTTCAAAGATAAAAAGGAGCCCGAATTCGCTAATGAACTAACAAGGAATCAAGCTAAAGTTAATCTTAAGAGAGTGACTTCATCATAACAAAAACTATGACTTTAAAACCCTCAATGTCAAAGCAAACCGTCACACAAATCCCAGCTACGAAATACAATTTGGTTGATCAGTTGCAGAGAACTCTAGCCCAAATTTCCATCTTAGAATTACTTAAGATCTCCCCCTCACATAAGGATATCCTTGAAATGACTCTTTTAGAAACAAATGTACCAAAGGACCTTAGTGTTGATCAGTTCCAAACTATGGTAGGCTATCTAACTTCCCCTCACTACCTATCTTTTTTAGAAGAAGATGATAAATTGTTGAATCATCCGCATAACCAACCCCTACACATAGATGTCTTGATCCATAAATATAGAGTCAAATGCATCTTGATAGATGGAGGCACTAGTTTGAACATTTGTACTCTTAGGCTTGTAACAACATTGGGTTTTTTAGAATACACTATAGATCCCAAGATAAAGACCACCATAAAAGCTAATGATGAAGAAGACAGGTCATCAAAAGGATTGGTCATGTTACCTTTCAGAGTTGGACCCATTGAGAGAGATGTGATTTGAAAAGTGCCAGATTGACCACTAGCATATACAATTTTATTAGGGAGACCATGGATTCATGACCTACAGGTGGTTCCCTCAACATATCATCAAAGTGTAAAGTTTCCACACTATGGAGTGGAGGTTTCTATTCTAATCGATAACACATACTCCTGTAACACTTTGAAACAAGCATACAACATGGTTCCGCATAATAAGGAAGCACCCACTGATCAAGGATCTGACAGTTCCTGGGTGACACTCATGAAAAGATTAGAGGAGAAATTGAAAATTACCAACACATGTATGGGAGAGTATTAAATGCACCATTTTCCCTTAGTGGCTAATCTCTCCACATCCCCTAGATCTTAGGGCATGCCCACATCATCATTCAAGCATACTAGCACTCAAAAATTAAAAATACATGAAGGGACTGGTGTGGTCAAATCTCGTGTTCCTCTCTTAGAAAAGAATGAAGAGAAGGTTTTTCTTGCTTGGATTTATAAAGGATAAGAGCACGACTAAGAAGTTAAACATGTTGAAATATCCCCACACAGATATGGTAAAGGATATAAACTCATGCAACGAATGGGGTATAAAGGCAAATGACCCCTAGGTAAAGATAAAGGGTTAATAGAGTCTATACACATGGAATTCAGGAATTCAATAGACAAAATAGGGATAGGATATCATGAACAAAGGTTTCATCCCTTGTTTAGCAATAACCCTATAAGCAACCAATCAAAATATTCTGATGATGTGACTGAAGAAGAAACAAAGGTTACATGGTTACCATTTGAAAGGCTATTACATATACAAACATAAAATACTTCCTACCAAGGGGAAATGTATATCCCACCTTAATTCAGATCTCCCTTTGAACCAAATAGCTCAGAGTCCCAACCATTTCTAGGCGTGAATCAAGTGACCAAATAATAGGTAGTAAACCTGCCACAAGATAAGTCAGAATTAGAACCTGAGGGTGAACATGAGGAGAGACACCCAAACTAGGGGCAACTGATCACTATTTCTCACATACTAGATCTACCACACTTCCTAGATATGTAGGTAAATTCCATTGAGGTATCTCCATCCCACCTCACATCAGTACAAGTAGGTGAAGAACAAGTCACAATGAAAGAAGATGAAGATGACCTAGAAGATGAAAACAATTCTAGTGTAGACAAAGGAGTCTTCATGACCATAGCACAATACCTAGAAAGGTCTGATGATAGTCAAACTAATTCTCATGAATATTAGTTTGGTCAAGGTACAAATAATGATTTAGAAGGAACACATTTGAATTGGGGGCAACTAGTTGCTCCTACTCATGTCTTATACATACCTCATTCCATGGGGACAAGTTCTAATGAATATGAATGGGATTATCTCTTAGATACTATTGTAGATATTGGAGTGGATGTTATCCATAAGTACACACCTCAATTTGAATGAGAGAGTTCAAATTATGCCCAGACAACTGTCCTTGCTAAAAACATCAATTGAAATTTTGGAAATGATGACAGAGATAATCACACTAGAGCTAGGTTCATGTTAAGAATTGAGATCATTCCTCTAAGAAATATTTTGGAGTGACTGTATACTTGGGAGGAGAATCAAAGCACTCACATTAGACCAAATGAGTTAAATTCACAAATACTAATAGTGACTCTAATAGTGAAGTTAGGACACTTCGTGGTCTAGAGAGTCCTTCAAAGAGTAACATGATAGATCTTCTCTTACCCATCAAAAGTATTGATCATGATAATGCGATGCTATCCTTAGAGCCTACTGGGTCCTTATCCTTAATCCATCCTAAACTTATTGAGTGGAACTCAAATGAGCCTTTGAAACCAATCTCTTCTCCAAATGACTACACTTTGGCATGTTACCTAAATGGTATTGAGCCCCTCACTTCTTCTACCAGTGCAACAAGCGTAAATATGACAGAGGGAGATATCAAGTTTCTCAGTCTTAAAAAGAGAAATAAAAAGAAAAAGAGGTCTAGTGGTGAAAACCACTTTGCGGCAGTGTCAGAATGAAAAATAGTAAAAAAAAAAGGCATATCCAATGGTGAAAACCTCTCAAAGGTGTCAGAGGATGGAAAAATTGATATCTTACCCAATCACTTTCAGGAACAATCTTCAGTACTAATAGAGCCTACACAATCAGTCAACTTGGAACAAAAAAGGTACCTCAATTGATATATTTGGCACAATCCTTGTCTGAAGAGGAAGATAATGCACCACTTGTCAATTTGTCTCGGTGTCAAGCCATTCAAAAGAAGCTCAGGAAGATACACCCTTATGTAGCACTATTAGTTAAAGCTGAGCTAGAGAAGTTATTGAAAGCCAAATTCATCCAAGCTATTACATACACCAATTGGATCTCTAACATCGTGCCTATTTCCAAGACTGATAATTCAATCTGTACATATTTTTGGGATTTGAATAAAGCTTGTCCAAAAGATGATTTTCCACTTCCCAACATTGACATGATTGTGGATATTACAACGGGATATGNTTGAAAGCCAAATTCATCCAAGCTATTACATACACCAATTGGATCTCTAACATCGTGCCTATTTCTAAGACTGATAATTCAATCTGTACATATTTTTGGGATTTGAATAAAGCTTGTCCAAAAGATGATTTTCCACTTCCCAACATTGACATGATTGTGGATATTACAACGGGATATGAAATGTATTTCCTTGTGGATGGATTTTTAGGATACAATCAGATAAAAATAGCACCCGAAGACCAGAAGAAGACAAATTTCACATGTACTTGGGGCAATAACTGTTGGAATGTTATGCCTTTTGGCCTCAAAAACATAGGAGAAACATACCAAAGATCTATGACAACCATAATCCATGACATGATGCATAAGAATATGGAGGACTATGTTGATGATACTTTGGAAAAATTAGCAAAGAGAGCAACACACTTGGCTGACTTAGGAAAGATTTTCAACTAAATGGAGCAATTCAAACCAAGGCTAAATCCAAAAAAATGCACCTTTGGTGTGACATCAGGAAAAATCCTTAGGTACATTGTCTCAACAAAAGGAATGGAGGTTGATCTAGAGAAAGTAGCAAAAATTATGGAAATGCAACCACCAAGGAATATTAGCCAAATCATAATGATGCAAGGAAAGCTACAATCAATTAGGAGGTTTATCTCACAACTAGTAGATGAGGCACAAACTTTCACAAAAATCTTTACACAAAGGCGTTATAGTTAAGTGGGATGAAGGATGCGAGAAACACTTTCAACAGATCAAAGATTACTTAACAAATCCTCCTGTATTAATGTCACCAATAGTAGGAAAACATCTTCTTCTCTATATATCAACTACGGAAACATCACTTGGAGCTCTGCTAGCATAACATGATGAAATAGGAAAGGAACGAGCAATCTACTATATAAGCAAGACAATGGTTTCATATGAGTACAATTACACCATTGAAAAATCTTGCCTAGCGGTTGTATTTTCTTCTCAAAAGATCTGACACTATATACTTGCACATTCTATCAAATTAATTAAAAAAATTGATCCTTTAAAGTACTTATTAAACAAGGCAACTCTGATTGGAAGACTCGTAAAATGGGTTATGATACTCAGTGAATTTGTGTCCATTGAATACATAGATAGAAAGGGCATTAAAAGACAGTCATTTCTGATCATCTGGCAGATGCTCCCCTTCAATACAGTAAACCATTGGGCATAAAATTTATTGATGAAGCTATTTTACATATGAAAGAACACTCCGAGAAAATGTTCTTCGATAGATCATTTACATAGCAAGGGTCTAGAGCTGGTGTTCTCTTCATAACGCCCTAAGGATACAAAATTCTAAAAGAATATAAAATGATCTTTCTTTGCACGAACAACATAGTTGAGTATGAAGCTTTAAAAAATGGACTAAAGTTTTCTATTGAATGTAATATCATATAATTGCACATCTATGGGGATTCTCAATTAGTGATCAATAAAGTGAACGATCAATGTCAAACCAAGGATGAGAAGCTCACGCCATATAAGAGGATGGTTGATGATCTAAAGAAGTACTTTGTATTCATCACCTTCCAACAAATACCAAGGGAAACAAATAAAGATGTTGATTCCAAGGTTACTTTGGCCTCAATGTTACAATTGGAAGAGCACCAATTTTTCTAGGACTTCCTAGTGGAAGAACTCCCTTTTCCAACCTATGATTCCCCAGAGTCCCAAATCTAATTCTCAATTGTGGGAACTGAACCCTCTTGATACAAGCAAATATAATCCTACCTACGTGACCAAATAATCCCTAATGACCTATCCAAAAATTAGAAGAGAAACCTTATAAGAAATGCCATGCGTTATTTGATCATCGCTAACAATTTGTACAGATGAGGTCTAGACGGTACTCTTCTTAGGTGTCTAGAACACAAAGAGTCTAAACATGCACTAAAAGAAGTCCAAAAAGGTATTTATTGGTCTCACTTGAATGGTCTTTCCTTAACTAAGAAACTCCTAAGGGTGGGGCACTATTGGCCTTCCATGGAGGAAGATGGTATTTAGTTTGCTAAATCCTGCGAGAAATTCCAATTACATGGTAACCTAATCCACTCTCCTAATTGAGAGCTATTACCTTTCCTCACACACTATCCATTCCAACAATATTCCTTTGACTTGATAGGGAAAATATACCCCTCCTCATCCAGTGGACACAAATTCATTATTACAGCCACTGGGTACTTCACTAAGTGGGTTGAAGTGGTCCCACTCATCAAAGAAACTGGTAAACAAGTATCTGTGTTTATGTTAAACTATATCATATGTAGGTATGGGATAGATTCCTCTATTATAACAGATAATGAAGGACAATTAAAAAAAAAAATGGATGAATTATGTGAGAAATTCAAAATCACCCAACAATGTTCCTCTATCTACTATCCTCAAGGGAATGGACATGCCGAAGCATCTAATAAGAACATATTGAAAATCTTGCATAGGACAGTGAGTAAGTCAGGAAAATACCAACATCTTCAATTAAATCTAGCTTTGTGGGATTATCAAACCAGCATTAGAACACCTATAGGGGCAACACCATTTGCGTTGGTATATGACACATAAGTAATATTGCCTATTGAGGTAGAAATCCCATCACTTAGAGTCTCACTACAAGGGATCATCACTGATGAATATTATCGGTTTTACAGAATCCAGGAATTAGAATGTCTTAATGAAAGAAAGAAAGAAGCATTCGACCATTTAAGGGTCTATCAGAAAAGGATGTCTAGAGGTTACAACAAGAAATTAAAACACAGATAATTTTAGGTTGGAGATCTTGTACTTAGAGAAAATCTAAAGAATCAACAACATTGCGAACAAAAGGGGAAATTTGAACCCAACTAGCTGGGTCCCTTCATGATTACTGTAACATTTGGCTCTAGAGCATATCACCTCTCAACTCCAAAAGGGGAGACATTTCTTGATCCCATCAACACAATCCACCTAAAAAATTTCTACAACTAGACATTCTGAGCAGTACCTGTACAGAGAAAATGACCCTTAAAAAATACCCAAAAAAAAGAAGCAGAAAAGACAAAAACATTTGGAAATAGTCCTGAAAAAATGATCATACCGATGAAAACCTGGCAAACATGCACCTTGATGGATCAACCAAAAAAAAATAAAATTAAAAACAAAAAAAAAATTGAAAAGAGAAAAAGTGCCTCGGTGAAAACCTTGTAAACAAGAACCTTGGTAGCAAAAATATCAATTCTTCCAAGTGGCAAAAACCTAGAAAACATGCATCACTTGTAACCTGTGTTCCATCTATCAAAGCGTAGCTTGATTATCTCACGTATAGAAGTCTTATCTTTCTTTGTCACACTTAACAAACCTTTCATGACTTTGTACAAACATCAAAGTTGGCATCCTAGCTTGGAACCGATCGACATCTTATTCTCATGGGTTTGTTTATTATTGAGGGCAATCTTCTGGTTATCAATTCAATACCTTGTCAGTCATCCTTCTAATCAACACTAGCTACCTTGGTATTCTAGCCACTAGATAGTTTGCCACTGACATCACTGGTGTTTTTCAACACCTTAATCAAACAATGTATCTTAAAACTACTTATTTGGACACATCTGCATTTTTCAACACACGTCGAATAAAATGCTTAAAGTCTTGGATTATTAACACTCAAGCACAATGGTGTTTTTCAACACCCTACATAGACAAACATACAACCATCAAAACTTTCTAAAAGAGTGATGATCATTTTCTTGAATGATGTCTGTTCTTAATGAATTTCATACTCTTTTCTTTGATTGTTGCTTGTCAGTGTGGTTCCAATGATCCTATAACATCAAGTAAATGAGGTGTATGTGATAAGAGCTTCCACATTAAGGTGGAAAATCCTCACATCCCTTGATCTTGTTTACTTTCACTCCAAGGCGAGGTTGGAACTATTTCCTTGACTGTTAAATCTGCCTATTTATGTAAGAGCACACTCTGTTATCTTGGCTCTGAATGCTTCAATACTACTGTATCCTTACAATATCAACTAGAAACAATGTTCAGGTCATTTTATTTTTTATACCTTTATGCTTACATTAGTTTCCCAAGTTGTATCTGATGAAAGTCATACCCATATCCTTATGGTCGCAGTGGTACCAATAAGGGTTGTATTGTCTCCGATGTCCCAAACGCTTGATGATGACAACAATGGCTAAAGCAATTAGTGACTAGACTCACATCATAGGCTGCATTTCATTCCTAGGCTTGCATACTAGCATTGTAATAATACAAAAAGATCTATCCTTCTAATATCGAATCCTTCGTTGAAGCGATGAACTGTATTAAATCTTCTTAAGGTTACCTATCTCCACATAGAAAGTTAGTATCAAGAAGGCAAGAATCTAACCATCAAAGAACAAAACATCATGATAAGAGCATATTACACACTGAGCTAAAAGGGATAATGAGATACATTTTCATTCAAGATATGCATAAGATCTACTCAATGCAATGATATAAGATGCTAATCTACTTAGAAGAAGTATATGAATAAGAAAAAGACAATAACACAATCACATGGAGCAAAAAATTAATCGTATATTATATATATATATATCAAAGGTATCAGTGTCTAAAAAAGGGTGCCATATAATCTTGAGCAAAATGTGCATCCTCGATGCAAATGCATCATGTACAATAAGTGGATCTAACAAAAAAATCAGAAAGGGATAAGAAAGAAGAGGGAATATCAAGACTTTCTCCCTCCCTCATTGTCATCACGAGGGGGAGGAAGAGGAACATCTACTTGGGGTGGAGGAATTTCTCCCTTGGATATAGCCAAATACTGGGAATATGGTGGCACCTACTATGCTACATGACCAAACACATTGTAAGCTACTACACAGTAGGGTGCTCTGATCGTGTACTGAGTAACATTAGGTTGGAGAGAAACTCGCTTAGCTGTGAACCCTTGAATCCTTTCATCACACTTATAAATGGCACGGTCTCACTCGACGATCTGTGCTTGAGCTACTGCTAACTATGTCTATAGTGTTCTAACATGTCCACTCAAAGTATAGATCACATCCTGTGGGGTGTGATTCCATGGAACACCCTCCATCTCGCCCAACTGTGCATCCCTCTGCTGGCAAACCTGTCAAGCTACATAATCAAAAGAAGGATCCTTCTGAGCTTCAACCATCTCCTCATCTGCTACACCTGTGGATGGAATACCAATGCCAATAGAGCCTAAGGTCCCTCCCTCTCCATATTGCTACTTCTACCCTGCTAGAGCTATCACCTTGGTCTCCTCCTACTGCTCTAGGTGTTGGGACTCTCTGTCCTCCACCTATAGCCCTATGTGGGACATCCACCTCCTCTATTTGAGGCAATCTCTCAGCCGGATATGTAAATCTTGGGAAGGGGTGACGTGCAAGATAATATTTTTATTGGGGTGTGACCCTTGCTGGTGCTCAAATTGACAGATTGGATTTCCTATGGACTTTCCAATCCAATGTTGGGAAACCCAAGTGATTTGGCCAAATAACAAGTCACAACCAAGGCAAGGTTGGAACTTCTGCAATTTTGGCTCTGTAAAACCAAGGCTGGTAGGCCTATACCTTGACTTATCCTTCAAGTTACAAGGCTTTTTATAGCAGATAAGGAACACTTCAACCTTCTCTCTCAAGAATGGCAAGGAACTTGAAATAAATATAACTAAAAGCAGTATATCATAAACTATAAACTTAAATACTTTAACTAATTGAAAGAATGTTTAGTAAATGTGTATGTAATTTGAAATGAACAGATAGATAAGATATCACAAAACTATAAACAATGAATTGAATAACTATAATCCAAATAATGATTAGACCAATGCCTTATTCTACCATGGGCAATAGAGTCAAGATCATTCCAATCTTATGTTCAACCTCAGAGACAGTTTTACAAGAAAACTTATCACTTCAAAGGTGTTATGAAATGTTCATGCAACCTAAAACAAATTCAGAGATATTTCAAAAGGGTAATACTTCTCAGATGACAGACCAATTGACTAAGGCCTCAATCAACATAATTTAACCATGCAAAATGAGAAATCCAATTGAAAATATAGACTATGAATCAAATCAAGAAGCATGCACATCAAACGATCACTTTGAAGAAGTTCTATTGGTTTATCTGAGGGACTAATTGTAAAATGATAATGAAACAATTGCATACATGAAGAAAAAGGACTTATCTTTATTGATTATGAAAATAGTACAATAGAGTTCACA
>MU225881.1:511126-524089 GCA_018584345.1 Thuja plicata
AGAAGGAAGCTTCAAAAAGGTGAATTATGTCCTAACACAAATATGGAATGGTGTTCTACCCAAGTCAAGCCTCACAAGAGTTGATTTTCGTCCAACTTGGGAAATCAACTTTTTGGAAGGGTCACATGGTCAAATAGGGGCTATCCTAGGTTTAAAAAGGCCCTTAACTATTGGTATAACAAGTGGGCTACCTAAAAATGCCCCCAAAACACCCCTGGACACTCCACAACCCCTCTAAAAGTCCACTCTAAGAGTAATTTCGAAATTCCATTGAGATGACCACACTCCCATCTCCCAAACCAAGGTATGCTTATGGGGATTCACTAATGTACTAATCTAGGTGGGTGGACAACCATTCTCAAGTTGAGATGTCATGGCCTTGAGTACAAAACACAAGTGTCAAATGACACACACAAAATTTACACATCACTAGGCCATGTCATATCCACTTAGGTAAACTCACAAAGAATTGAGAAATACATTAAAAGATTACACTTCCACAATCATCCAAATACATTTATGAATAAAATTATGAAACAACGAGGTCTTTTCTTTCATTAGACGCAACCTTGGCTCAAACTGTGTTCACATTTCCCTTTGTTTGGTTCCCCGGATAAAATACCATGGTTTCTTACCTGCACACTCAATTCAAATATCAGTAGTCCAAGGATATAAATATACGGCATAAAGAAATAAGCAATATTCAGATTATAAAGACATCATCAATATACTAAGTTATTACTAAAGATCACAAGATTACATAATTCTCATTTCAAGCATTTATCATAAGGTAAAATTCACATTTCTATAATTTGAAATTCAACATCAATATGAAATAAATTCAGATCTCATCAATAACCATAACATTATCATAATGAGTTTCCAAATCAATAGTCTCAGAATAAATGTCCATAATAGAAAACATAATATAGTCTATAAGGTGCATCATAAAGCATCATGTGTCCATACATCCAAAATAATCAAATCCGTGGCATAAAGCATAAAGTTCATAATGTCCATAGTGCATCAAAAGTAAAGTATCATATGCTAAATCTATCATAAGCAGAAAATTGGAAAACTAAAATGGGGTTTGGGGTGAGGCCTCACACTTCAATCTTTAATCCATCTTCGTTCAATCAATTTTGGAATCAGTTCCGACCATGAGATAGTTTCATCCCTTCACATCAAGCTATTTCTTGATCTTTCATCAAAAATTCTTTGAATCAATTTGCTACTCGCACGTCAATTCAAAGAGGGACAAATGTAACCACCTAAAATTGGTCTAGTAAACCCATAACTCCTAATTGGATTAATTGGCCTTAAGAAATCCTAAATCAAAGACATTTATCACTAGACCCTAGTTATGGGAGCATTTAATCAAACTTGCTTGCATAATTAAATATGACTTGTTGAATCAAATTTTTAATTAAAGCCTAAATCACTTAATTTATTAAACTATAGAGTTTAATTAAAAGTCCAAAACCCATTTTGATTAAATGAACCCTTTCACACATCCTCACGCATGTGTGAGCACTCAAAATTCAAATAAAAGAAATTAAATGGGGAAATTGCCAAATTTGTCTCATTCTCTCCCAAATAAGAACAAGGTTGACCAATCAAGAGCATTTCAATTGGATCAAACCCACATGGATTAAGGAAAATTGCATCTCTACCACTCTTCTTGGTTGAATCTTGACCATTCATTTCACCAAATTTCTTATAAAAGGAATAGCTCCCTTTGTTCAAAAAAGGAGGCAATTTGAGGAGTAAGGTTATAATGCTAGTTTTGTTCTTGGTTTTGATCATTGGTCTTGACTTCATCTTCATGGAAGCTTAGTTTTATTATATTTAGATTCTAACTTACATTTCTAGTTTAATGGTAGCTTTATGTCTAACTTCTTTTGGTAGTTTGTAATGACATTCTTAGTTTTATCTCATGGTTAATATGTATTTAGTTTTCTTATGCATGCATGTTATTTCCAAGATTTTTGAGAGAAAAGTATGCAAGTTCATGCATCTTGCTCATTTCATGAAATCTTCCATTTTGGAGTCGTCTAGTCACTAATTCTCCATTCCAATCTGATGAGCATCCCCATATAATCAAACTCACTTAAACTAGGAAGCAATAAGATGCTCTTGAGGGTATTTTATGCAATGATTTTGATTTTGATTTTATACTAACCCCCTTGAATTAATGGTTTATTGAGTGTTTGGTGTTGCAGGTTGAAGGCCACATTTTACCACACACACACAACAACAATACACTTCTCTACAAACCCCTATAAAATCTACCAACAATTGAATAAGATTGAATAAAGAAATCCATCTCAAGGTCCCAATTTATAGAAACTTGTGAGGATGTATACCGCTATATGATAACCAAACCACAAGTAGAAAAACCACCTTGGAAAACTCACACCACCTCCAAGAATAGTCTCTTATAGATGCTTCTTACAATTTTCATAAGGTGTCTAACTAATATGGGCATACCTAGACCAAAAAAATAAAAACAACAAACAAAGAAAAAATAAAACTACAAACCATATCGACTTCTCTAATCACTTGTGGATATATTTTTGAAGTATACAAACATGATTAAAGATAAATTGATAAAAGATAAGACTCGCTAGATGAAACAAGTCAACAACCATATAGATCTTGTTGCAAAACTAAGTTGTCTGTGTGATGATGATGATGATGATGATGATGACGACAACAATGATGATGACGATGATGAGGATGATGACGACGATGACGATGACGACAATGATGACAACGACGATGATGGCAATCTTTGGTTTTAGGAATTAGTTACTTCATATAAGACCGACTTGTCTGGTTTCAAGCGTATAATTTTCTGTATAAGGCATGTGACCATTGATAAAGGATTGATTATTGATTGATTTATTGATGGGATAATGTGACGAGTTTGATTACAAACTAGTTGATAGGTTTGTCTATTGTTGTGCTATTTGTTAAGTTTGGTATTTTGGGTTTGTTATGTATTTGCATTTGTTGAATGCCTTTTATTTCAAAGGGATAGTTTATATAATGAATTGTGATGGATGGATTTTTTTTTAAATTTTAATTTTTTATTGTTTCTTTAGGATATTTTTTGATCTTTTTGGATTTTCTAGGAGGTTTTCAATGTTTTTGTATTATTTCAATATTTTTGGATTTTTTCAAGACATTTTTCAATGTTTGTGGATATCTCAAGATTTCTATTTTTTGAATTTTTAAGATTTTTTAGTTTTCCTAGATTTTCAAGATTTATAGATTTTTTCTTTCTTTCTTTTTTTTTTTTTTGGGTGGGGGGTTAAGATTTTAGAAAGATGCTCAAATCATTGATTGAGGTAAACAACATATGTCATGATTTATTCTCAAGCATGATGCATTTATTTGCACCCAATAACTAGCAAGACATGGAACATTATCAATGGATGAATTAATTGGTTAGATGGAAATGGACAAGTGAAAGATGAGGGTAGCTTATTATGGAATTAGATCTGATTCAATTTGCAAGGACTATCTCATAATAGGATAAAATGTTTATCCAAGCTAAGTTATTGTGTATATGGATATGTAGGTAATGACGTAGTGTATAAAATGGTAGATGTCCATTGGAATGGTTATGTCAAGAGGTTTATGAAAACATATTTTATATTTTACGTCCTTTATTTTGTTCAAGATCAATGGTGGATTTGGATAGGATGGAGACATGATAAGCAAAATTATAGGTGATAATGGATGATAGAAGTAAGGGATGGATAAGATACGGGATATGGAATAAAGGGTGTGGGTAAGGTGAATCTGATAAGTGTTGGAAAGCTACAATGTAACCAATTATTGTTTTGTCATTGATGTCAAACCTTAACTGGTGAGACTATTGCTATCTGTTTGAGTACCATATCTATTGATTGTTGAAGAAGATTTGAAGGCAAGGATAACAAGAAGACTGAGTGAAATGGATGAGTTATGAGAAATTACAACGGTACTTGATCAGTTGGCACATTGGAAAAATAATGTGTTGTTTATCCATTACACTAAGTCAAGATGTCAGTTTATTGGGAACAATATATGCCGAGTGAAGTTTGTGTCGACTGAGCACCAGTTTATGCCGAGCATAATTTCTTAGTATTGATCGAGTGCCAATAAATTACTGAGGAAAATAGTGATGACCAAGTGGAAGAACACAGTGTTGGCCGAGCAATAGTATTTTGGTAATTGTTGAGATTAGAGATCTCTGGTCGACATAATTGAATTTATTGGGATATGTAAAGTTAATTAAGGATAAGCACGATTGGTCCACACTATTTAAATGCATGGGTAACTATAATTAATGCATGGATCCAAGATTTAATTAATGATTACTTTGGAGAAGTAAATTAAATGTAGATGATGGAAAGATCCGTTGAATCTAACCTAACCTAAGATCTACGATCTTGATTAAGCGAAAAAGATTTATTTACCTAGATGAAGAGGTATAAGATAACCTCGAGGGATTATTCAAGGAGATGTATGTATGTAAAAAGTGTATGCAAGAGAATTGCATGGTTAATTGACTGATTAGCATGATCTAGCAAAGAAGACTGAACAAAGAAGTAGAGAGTTGCAAAAGTGATTGCTTGACAGATTTCCAAGCAGATCTAAAGATTGACATGAGAATGGAGGCCACTCAGTGAATTAGCATAAGAGCTGAATTGGATCTAGATTTGCAAAGTAATTTGTATGTATCAGATCACACCTGCTGATTACTTTCTAACCATTGTATTAGTTAAAATCCTTTAACCAGGTTGACCTAATAGTCATTGTATAAATCCTTTGAGCAAGGTGACATTCAGGTGGAATGTTCTAAGAAATCTAACAAGGCCACTCCTAAAAGGGTGAGTAAATCCTTTAACCAGGTCACATTTAGCAATGTGTTTTGTAACCTTTAACAGGGTTGGATCCTAGCAGAGCTCACTTCAGAAGATTGAAAACTTGGTAGCATGTTACTGATGGTTTTTCCCAATTTGGGTTTCCATGTTAAATACTGGTGTCAAATTGTGTGAATGTTTATGTTATGTTTTACTGTTAAGTTTCTACAAGCTGATTACATTTGAACAATAAACTGCATATTTATGTTGTTGACTTATGCTATTGCTGCCGAGCAAATCTAAGTTGTTTAAGGTGCTATAAAGTTTCAATTGGTACATCTAGACCTGAGGATAACTGATTCCCCCCCTTAGTTATTCTAAATCCATTCTAACAATTGGTATCAGAGCTTTGGTCTCTTGAAAATAGTTTGAAGGTACTTGGAGCAAAAAATCAAGAAGTATAAAAAGGAGGTACCGAAGTTGAATAAAGATAACTTCCCTGCATGGTAGATTTTGATGAAATTGCATCTGGCTAGTATTGGTGATGCTGCTAAGAATTATATTGAACATGATTATATAGTCCCAACAACACCTCTCACCACTGAACAATTAAGAGAAAAGCAGGAACACAATCAAGCAATGTTGGAGATCGCATTATCGCTGAGCTATCCTAAATTTGAAGACATAAAGAACTGTACAAATGCAAAGCAGATGTGGGATACCATAGAAACCATCTATGGAGGAGATAAAAATGTGCTGAGAGCCAAATCTGAAAGTTTAAGAGGTAAGTTTCATGAAATGAAAATGCAAGAAGGAGAAAATATAGTTCAATATTGTGGTAGGATAAAAGAAGTTGTGAATGCTATCAGAGGAGCTAATGAAACCATTGATGATAACACCATTATGAGAAAGGTACTAAGAACCCTTCTACCTATATATGCTATTATAGTCTCTACAATTCAAGAATTAAGATGTACTCCTAATAACAATTTGACTTTAGAAGGTCTGGTAGACAGACTTACTGCATTTGAGATGTCAAATTTTGATAACTACACTCCAAAAGCTATTGATTCTGCATTCAGATCCCAGTTGGTCCTTAACAAATCAAAGAAAGGAAAGAAATGTGTAAATAGTGACAACGACACTACAAATGATGATCTGGAAGAACTTGAGGCACTTATGGCAAGAAGACTATCTAGAGGAAAAGGAAAATTCAAAGGTAAACTTCCTATCATTTGTTTTTCATGTAACAAAGTTGGTCATATTGCTGCTAGATGCCCTGATAAGAATGAAAAATATGAAAGAAGGGACAACAAGTACAAAGACATAAAGGATGGCCGAGACTTCATAAATTATAAGGATTACAAAGACAAAGGTAATAAATCTTTCTATATAGCCAAAGAAGCTTCTGATAGTGGAACTGATAATTCTGATGAAAATGATATAGAAGTTGTGTATGTTTCTATCAAAGATGATTCTAATGATGATGAGAAAACTGCACTAATTTCTTATATGAGTAAAGGTTACCTTTGGATTATTGACAGTGGTTGTTCACATCACATGACTAGTGACAAGGATAAATTTGAAACCTTAGATCAATGCAATGGCAGTTATGTTAAATTTGGTAATGATGCACCATGTCTTGTTAAAGGGAAAGGATCAATTAAATTGACTGACAAGATCAGATGTGACAATGTATATTGGGTTGATGATCTTAACTATAATTTATTGAGTGTTGCACAACTGAATACTTCTGGTTACAGGGTTGAATTCCATCACAAGAAGGCAAAGATCTATGATGCCACTGGAGAACTAGTTGGAAGTGGAGAGAAAACAAAAGGTAACTTGTTCTATCTGGACTTAGCTGATGAGACATGCTTGTTTTCATAATATAATGATGTTTGGTTATGGCCTGAAAGGTTGTTTCATGTAAACTTTGATAACTTGGTAAGCATAAGCAAATTGAAAAAGGTTAGAGGGATGCCTAAGTTAAAGAATCCTGAAAATGCAATGTGTAAGCAATGTCAATTGGGAAAAATGACTAAATCTAGTTTCAAAAGAAAGACTCATTCTTCTGAGGAAATTCTAGAATTAGTTCATACTAACCTTTGTAGTCCCATTGGTGAGAAAAGTTACTATGGAGATAGATATTTTATTCTATTTGTTGATGATTACTCTAGAATGATGACTGTTATGTTTCTTAAGGAGAAATTTGATGCATTCCAGTTATTTAAGTGGTACTTGGCAAAATTTGAAAAGGAGACAGGCAAAAGTATGAAATGTTTGAGATCTAACCGAGGAGGCAAGTTTATTTCTAATGAGTTTAACATGTTCTGCAATGACCGAGGTATAAAAAGATAGATGTCCACACCTAGGACACCACCACAGAATGGTATTGCTAAAAGAAGAAATAGATCTATCATGGACTGTGCCAGAACACTAATGATGGAGAAGAATGTTGCACATAAATATTGGAGAGAAGCTGTAAGTACAACAATCTATACCTTGAATAGAGTACAAGTCAAGAAAGGTACTAATGCTACACCTTATGAGTTATGGTATGGATATGCACCTAATGAAAGATATTTCAAAGTTTTTGGAAGAAAATTTTTTATACTGAAGGATAACAGAAATGGCAAACTTGATGCTGAAGGTGAGGAAGGCATATTTCTTGGATATTCAACTAAAAGAAAAGCATATAAGTGTTTTAATTCTAACACTAACAAAATTGTGGAAAGTGCAAATGTAGAATTGATGAATATGCAGAAAGAAATGAAGCAGAAAGCACACAGGAACCTGAAATTTACAAATCATTTTGTTAGTAATAACTAAGAGAGGGGTGGGGTGAATCAGTGGCCTAAAAAATTAATCCTTAAATCAACCCTTAAAAGTTATAACCACAAATTATGTCTCAAGTTATCTTTTGTCCTACAAGATGAATGCCTTGAAATCTTATATCAATTATCTACTTGTTGGATTGCTTTGTAAATCTCTCTTCTGTATGATTACCGATAAGAAGTCAACTATTTACCAAAACACAATAAATATGTAGAGTATACCGATAAATCTAGAATTACATATGTGAAATGTAAAACAGTAAAGTAATGAAACATAAAAACATAACACAGATTTTTAACATGGAAACCCTATTAAGGGAAAAATCACTGGGACTGGTACCCCAAATTTTCACTCTTCTAAAGTGAGCTCTGTTAGGATCCAACCCTGTTAAAGGTTACAAACACACTGTTAGGTGTGACCTTGTTAGAGGATTTAAAAGATAGTTTGTCACCTAGTATCTGGCATCTAATTCTACCATCCTTGATCAAACACTCACTTGGCCTGTCAATAGGTATCAGGCATATCCAATGCTACTTTCATGATCAAAATTTTTGATACTCCTTGGGATGTATCTCAATTTTAAAAGACTTTTAAGTCCTGCTTGGTTAAGAGACTTGATGCTTCAATGGTTAAACTGAAACATTAATGATTTTTTCATACATACAACTCAATTATAGATTTTTATATCTATTGTAATTGCATTACCTCTCTGATCAATATAATCAATTCTATGCCTTTGCTCCACACTGTTATGCTCTATGATGATGTCTCACTATCCGTCGGTATCTGCAGAATCTAGCTCTTTCTTTAGCTTGATTGATCAGGTCTGAATGAAGACTTTCTTCTTCTTTAGAATCTCTTTAGCATCTTTCCTCTTTTATCTTTTTCCCACACACCCATTCATAATGAATTGGGTTTGTCTCTATATAGACATGATTTACCTTTTCTTGGCTTTGTTGATTCTTGGCGTGATCCACAATTCTCACCAATAGATTTAAAGAAAACTCATGTTTTATCTCAAAGAGATCTTCTTTCCAACTGGATAAATCATCTTTAAATCAATTTATTATCTTTGGCTTTATTTGGATGATTAAAACAATGATAAATATCTGTTAAGTCTATTTATAGCTTCTTGACAGCTAAGCATTTTGTCATTTTGTAACTCTCTATTCTATCGGTCAATACTTCAATTAGTCATTGGTGATACCTGACTATTCCATCAGTGTGACTTCAGTTGTCTTCAGGATCTTCGTCCTTGTGTTTTCCGTCAGGTTACTCTATGCTTTTCTCATCAGGAAACACTGTGACTTTTCTCATTGGTAATGCTGTGCATTAGCTCGTTGGGTAACACCGTGACTTTTTCTTTTTAACTCTGTCCATTGGTGTGCACTCTGTCAGTGTATACATTCACTTAGTGAATACTTGACTTATATGCATTACTTATAGCATAGTCTTTGATTCATTGGTTCTTTGAAGTCTTTGGCAGTATTTCCATGACCATACAAATTATATCAAGTTGACATCAATGACAATACAATACATTAACTAATTTAATGCCTTGTATGATCATCAACTTAACATCTTCAAACATTCAATTAGTTACATGTCATCAATCTCTCCCTTTGGCATTGATGGAAACATACTACATTATCATACTATATTGTTACTAATACAATATGAAATATACAATTTCATCAAGCTTTCCTAATGTAACTAATTACTAATGTCTGGCTTTCGGTAAGCTCAAATAGCTTTGATTTGATTCTTGTAGCTTTCTATCTGTCTTCAATCCATTCACTGGATAGATGTAGAATCTTTCTTTCTCTGATGTGATGTGTTCTCTCCCTTTGACTGTTCTTTGTTCTTTTGATGTCTTTTGTCAGCAATTCGCTTCCTTTGTGTGTACTCTCCCTTTCTTGTTACATCTCTCCCTTTGGATACTTTGATGGATATAATCTCTCCCTAAGTTGTTAATGGATATAATCTATTCCTTTATCAGTATGATAATGAGATATCTCTCTCCCTTTGATAGCAACGCCAAACAATCATCTTTGTCAAACAAGATTTTGACAGTGATGCCAAACGAATCCTTTCAATCCATAATATATTCCTTGAATTTCCCAATCCATCGGTAATAACTCTGGTACTTGGAGTAGATAAATACCTTTCTGTGTATAGATGTATCATTGAAGTCCATCTCTCTTCTTGCATCAACATGAATGATATTCTGATAATATGCAGGCTAATGCAACCTTCTAGTCAACTTACTGACTAGTAGACAAGGGTCTGATCCCTAGTCTCTTTCTCAAGTATTCAAATGCATCCTTGGGCAGTGGCTTGGTGAAGATATCGGCCAATTGTTCCTTTGATTGCACATACTCAAGTATCACCTCCTTTGCCTGAACTTATTCTCTTAAATAATGATACTTGATGGAAATATGCTTTGTTTTAGAATGCATGAATGGATTCTTGGAAATGTTTATTGCACTTGTATTATCATAGTAGATAATTACTGATTCAAGAATTTTCATATGCATACCTTCCAGTAACTATTTGATCCATGAAATATTTGAGCAGTTTTTAGCAGCATCAACATACTCTGCCTTTGCAGTAGATTGAGAGATGCATCCTTACTTCTTGTTGATCCATGTGAAAAGTCTATCACCTATAAAGAATGCTCCTCCAATTGTGCTCTTCCGATCATCAATATTTCTAGCCCAATCAACGTTAGTAAAGACCTTAAGTTCAAATTTTCCTTCTCTTCTATACCATAAGCCATATCCCTCGGTATTCTTTAGATATCTTAGAATTTTTTTCTCAGTATTCATATGTGATTCCCTGGGATTAGCAAAAAATCTTGCAACTATTCCTACTGCATGTGCAATATCTGGTCTAGTATGTACAACATACATGAGTTTTCCAATCATTAACTTGTACAAAGACTGATTTACCTCTGATCACTTTTCTTCCTTTGTCAGCTTACATCCAGTTGCCATTGGTGTTCCAAATGGTTTGGAATCTTCCATCTTGAATATTTTTAGTACTTATTTGATGTACTTGGATTGTGTAATGAAAATACCTTCATCTTGTTGCATGATCTGCAGACCAAGAAAGATCTTGATCTCTCCAAACATAGACATCTCAAACTCTTTGCTCATTTCATTTGCAAATGATTTGCATAGTATATCATTGCCTCCAAATATGATGTCATCAACAAATTTCTCATCAATCAAAATGTTAGCATCAGTATCTTCCTTCAAATAAAGATTACCATTTTTACTAGTCCTTACAAATCCAATACTTATAAGATAGGAATGAAGTCTTTCATACCAGGCTTGGGGTGCTTGTTTCAATCCATATAGAGCTTTGTGTAGTCTACATACCATGTCCTTCTTGTCTGGATCAACAAACCTTTCTGGTTGTTCAATGTATACCTCTTCTTCAAGTATTCCATTTAGGAATGCAAACTTGACATCCATTTGATATACCTTGAATCCTTTACATGCAACATAAGCAAGTAATATTCTCACTCCTTCTAGCCTAGCAATGGGTGAAAATGTCTCCCCATAGTTAATTCCTTCTTCTTGTGCATACCCCTTGCACACTAGTCTTGCTTTATTTCTGGTGAGTTCTCCATTCTCATTCAACTTATTCCTGAATATCAATTTTGTACCAATGATATTCTTGTCATCTGGTCTTGGTACAAGTGTCCATGTCATGTTTTTCTCTATCTTCTCAATCTCTTCATTCATAGCACTTATCCATTCATCATTATCAAGTGCAACATTGATAGATTTGGGCTCATAATCACAAATAAGACATCTTGTATTTAGATACTTACTTCTGGTTCTCATACCAACCTTTTTATCTCCTATGATCTAGTTCTGTGGATGATTCTTTCTGACATATCTTGCAAGTACAGGTTCAACTCCTTGTCGATCAGCTTGATCATCATTTTGTTCTTCATTTTGTTCTCCATCACTTTGTGCATCATCTTGAATAATATTTTGATCGTCGATATTTGTAGCCTGATGTTCAGGTGCAATGATTTGTTTCTCTAGAGCTCTACATTGTTGGTCAGGTAGAGTGTCAGGTTCCTCATTGTAAGCAAACCTATTGTAGTCCTCTAGTTCTTTAGTGCTTTCCTTTAAATTCTTCTCTGCAAATTCATCTATCTTTACATTTGCACTTTCAAAAATTTTGTTAGAGGCCTTATTTAAACATTTATAAGCCTTGCTCTTGGTAGAATACCCTAGAAAGATTCCTTCATCACTCTTGGAGTCAAGTTTTCCATTTCTATCATCTTTTAAGATATAACATTGACTACCAAAACTTTTGAAGTAACTCACATTGGGTGTGTATCCATACCAAAGCTCATAAGGTGTCTTTCTTCAATTGTACTCTGTTCAATGTGTAAATAGTAGTACTAATAACTTCTCTCCAAAAGATTTGGGTGATACCTTTCTCTATCATCAGTGTCCTTGCACAATCAACTATGGATATGTTCCTTCTTTCAGCAATTCCATTTTGCTATGGTGTTCTTGGTGCAAAGACCTGTCTTCTGATTCCATGCTCATTACAAAAGTTAGTGAATTCATCTGAAATAAATTCCCCTCCTCTATCTGACCTTAAGCATTTTAATTCTTTACCACTTTGTTTCTCAACCATTACCTTATACCATTTAAACATTTTAAATGCTTCAGATTTATCTTTTAGAAATATGACTGTCATCATTCTAGAGTAATCATCAACAAAGAGAATAAAATATCTATCTCCATAATAACTCTTTGTCTTCATAGGTCCACATAAATCAGTATGGACTAATTATAGAATGGCATAAGATGTATGGGTTTTGCTTTTGAAACTAGACTTTGTCATCTTGCCTTTTTGACAATTCTTACACATGATGTTGTCGGGCTTGGTCATCGTCGGTAAGCCTCTGCCATTTCTCTTTTTTCTAATATTTATCATATTGTCAAAGTTCACACAACACAATATTTTGTGCCACAACCATATGTCTTCATTTTTAGCAATCAAACAAGTGGTGTCAGTATCATTTAGATAGAATAATTTACCTTTTGTCTGCTCACCGGTACCAATCAGATTTCATGATTTATTGAAGATCTTTGCCTTCTTATTTTCAAATGCTACTTTGTGACCTGAATTATTCAACTAAGAAACACTCAATATATTATAATTCAATCCATTTACCCAATAAGCATTTTCACATTTTATTTGGTTATTCAACATTATGGTTCCTCTACCTTCA
>MU225881.1:524689-541181 GCA_018584345.1 Thuja plicata
TAGAGTAACATTTCTATTTTCTACTGATCTCATTTCTTGAATGGCAGATACTCTAATAGCATAAGTAGGCAGTAAGGTTCTTAGAATTTTGCTTACCACTATATCTTCTTCTAGTACACCTCCAACTCCCTGGATAGCATTGACTACATCTTTGATTCTTGTGCTGTACTGAGTGATGTTTTCACCTTCTTTCATTTTGAGATCATCAAACTTCCCTCTAAGGCTTTCTGCCTTGGCTCTCAAAAAATTATTGTCACCACCATGTACAAGCATCAATTTGTCCTGCATCTTCTTTGCAGTCTTGCATGTTTTGACATCTTCAAATTCAACATCTAAGAGTGAGAAAGCAAGCTTTATCATCATGTAGTTGTGCTCATGCTTCTCTCTCAATTGTTCAACTGTTGGTGCTCCTGTGGGAAACACATATTCAGTATCTAAGTATTGAGTAACATCATTTGCAATACCTGATAAGTGGAGTCTTATTCTGCTCTGCCATGAAGAAAAATTATCTTTGTTCAACTTGGGCACATCTCATTTGTTCATCTTGTGATCTTTAGCTTAGGTCTTGAAACCTTCCTTCTAAGCACACAAGATCTGATACCAATTGTTAGTAATAACTGAGAGGGGGGGGGGGGGGGGGGGGGGGCGGTGAATCAGTGGCCTAAAAAATTAATCCTTAAATCAGCCCTTAAAACTTATAACCACAAATTATGTCTCAAGTTATCTTCTGTCCTACAAGATGAATGCCTTGAAATACTTATATCAATTTTCTACTTGTCGAATTTCTTTGTAAATCTCTCTTTTGTATGATTACCGACAAGCAGACAACTATTTATCGAAACATGGTAAATATGTAGAGTATATCGATAAATCCAGAATTGCATATGTGAAATGTAAAACAATAAAGTAATGAAACATAAACACATAACAAATGGGTTTTTAATGTGGAAACCCTATTAAGAGAAAACCACTGGGATTGGTACCCCAAATTTTCACTCTTCTAAAGTGAGCTCTGTTAGGAGCCAACCCTGTTAAAGGTTACAAACACACTGTTAGGTGTGACCTTGTTAGTGGATTTAAAAGATAGTTTTTCACCTAGTATCTAGCATCTAATGCTACCATCCTTGATCAAACACTCACTTGGCCCATCAATAGGTATCAGGCATATCCAATGCTACTTTCATGATAAATTTTTTTGATACTCCTTGGGATGTATCTCAATTGTAAAAGAATTTTAAGTCCTTCTCGGTTAAGAGACTTGATGCTTCAATGGTTAAACTGAAACATCAATGATCTATTCATACATACAACTCAATTGCATATTTTCAGATCTATTGTAAGTGCATTACCTCTCTGATCAATATAATCAGTTCTATGCCTTTTCTCCAAACTGTTCTACTTTGTGATGATGTCTCACTGTCCATCAATATCTGAAGAATCTAGCTCTTTCTTTAGCTTGATTGATCAGGTCTGAATGAAGACTTTCTTCTTCTTTAGAATCTCTTTAGAATCTTTCCTCTTTTCTCTTTTTCCCACACACCCATTCGTAATGAATTGGGTTTGTCTCTATATAGACATGATTTACCTTTTCTTGGCTTTCTTGATTCTTGGCATGATCCTCAATTCTCGCCAATAGATTTAAAGAAAACTCCTGTTTTATCTCAAAGAGATCTTCTTGCCAACTCGATAAATCAGCTTTAAATCAATTACTTATCTCCAGATTTATCTGGATGATTAAAGTAATGATAAATATCTGTTAAGTCTATTTATAGCTTC
The DNA here is from genome assembly GCA_018584345.1 of Thuja plicata. Classification (NCBI taxonomy): domain Eukaryota; kingdom Viridiplantae; phylum Streptophyta; class Pinopsida; order Cupressales; family Cupressaceae; genus Thuja; species Thuja plicata. Next base: position 526,466 of record MU225881.1, read on the forward strand.
TTGACAGCTAAACATTTTTTCATTTCTGAACTCTCTGTTATGTCAGTCAATACTTCAGTTATTCATCGGTGATAACTGACTGTTCTGTCAGTGTGACTTCAGTTGTCATTGGAATCTCTATCCTTTTCTTTTCCGTCGGGCAACATTGAAATGCTTTCCTTCAGGTTACTCTGTGCTTTGCTCGTCGGGCAACACTATGACTTTGCTCATCGGTAATATTGTGCATTAGCTCGTTGGGTAACACCGTGACTTTTTCTTTTTAACTCTATCTGTCGGTGTGCACTCTGTCGGTGTATACAGTCACTTAGTGAATACTTGACTTATATGCATTACTTATAGCATAGCCTTTGATTCATTAGTTCTTTGAAGTCTTTGAAAGTATTTCCATGACCATATAGATTATATCAAGTTGACATCAATGACAATACAATACATTAACTAATTTAATGCCTTGTATGATCATCATAACATCTTCAAACATTCAATCAGTTACATGTCATCAAATTTGTCTATCTAGATGAGGAAGATTTTAATGTATTACCTAAACCTGAGAATGAGGTTGCCGAGCAACATCTAGCACCTGTCTAGTCATAGAATGAGGTTTCCAGACAATAGGAGGCAATTGCCAAGCTATCTGATGCAGATGCCGAAACACAGAATCAACCTGAATTGAACGAGAACAATGAATCTAAAGAAAAGCAAGAACCTACTCTAGAAAAGTATGTAAGGAGGCACCACAAACCTGATCAAATCATAGTATCAAAGGATTCTACAGTTATGACAAGAAGTAAGATGAGAGACGATACATGCTTGTTATGTGATTTTGAGCCTAAAACAGTAAAAGATGCCTTAGAAAATGAAGACTGGATATAAGCCATGAATGAAGAGATTGAACAAATTGAGAAGAATAAGACTTGGACACTTGTACCTAGGCCAAATGACAAAAATGTAATTGGTACTAAGTGGGTATTCATAAATAAGATGAATGAACATGGAGAAGTAACAAGGAATAAATATAGACTGGTATGCAAGGGTTATGCACAAGAGGAAGGAATTGATTACGGAGAAACATTCGCCCCAGTTGCAATATTGGAAGGAGTTAGAACCTTACTTGCATATGCAGCCTACAAAGGTTTTAAAGTTTATCAGATGGATGCAAATTCAAAATTTCTAAATGGAATATTAGAAGAAGAAGTGTACATTGAACAAGCTGATGGATTTGTTGAACCAAGCAAGAGGAACATGGTCTGCAGATGACACAAGGCACTATATGGACTAAAACAAGCACCAAGAGCATGGTATGAGAGATTGCACAATTATTTTGATAAAGATTGGATTTTAAAGAACCAATGACAGTAACAATTTGTATTTGAAGATAAAACAAAATAAAGGTACTTTATTAGCTAAAATTTTTGTTGATGACATTATATTTGGTGGACAAGATGTGTTATGCCAAACATTTGCAAAAGAGATGCAAACTGCATTTGAGATGTCCATGTTTGGTGAAATCAAATTCTTTGTTGGCTTGCATATATATCAAATGAAGAATGGTATCTATATTACTCAATCAAAATATGTCAAGGAGATACTAAATTTTTTTGGAATGGAAGAATCAAAACTAGTGAGTACACCCATGACTACTGGACAGAAGTTAACAAAAAATGATGATACAAAAGAAGTGAATCAAACCCTTTATAGGTCAATGATTGGAAAGATGCAATATGTTGTACATAGTAGACTTGATATTGCTCTGGCTATTGGAATTGTTGCAAGATTTTCAGCCAATCCCAAAGAAACTCATATGATGGAAGTAAAAAGAATTCTGAGATATTTGAAAGGAACAAATGAATATGGTATGTATTGCATAAAGAATGATAAGTTTGAGCTTAGATTTTACACTGAATCTGATTGGGATGGAAATGTGAATGACAGGAAAAGCACCACAAGTGGCACATTTCTTCTAGGAAATATATTGATTTCATGGACAAGCGAGAAAAAAAATTGCACCTCACAATCTACAGCTGAAGCCGAGTATGAGGCAGCAACAGTTAACTGCTCTAATATTGTATGGTTGAAGATACCACTGAAAGGTATGAAAGAAGTGATCACATAACCAGTTTTTATATATTGTGATAACATGAGTGCCATCAATATTTCTAAGAACCATGTGATGCACTCTAAGACAAAGCATATAGCCATCAAGTATCATTACTTGAGGGAGCTAGTTCAAAACAAGGAAGTGAGACTGGAATATGTGCATACTAAGGAACAGTTAGCAGACATATTTACAAAAGCACTACCTAAAGATGCTCATGAGAATTTGTGAGGTAAATTAGGGGTGATTCCCCTAACTGAGGCTAATTAGTTCAGAATGGAACTGTTGCATCAAATGTTATATTCATAATATTTGACACATTGATGCACAGGAAGTCACACTTTAGGATGCTGCCTAAAGCTGTGAAAGAAAGACAAGAAAAAAAAGAGTATTAGTCATAAGCAAGATTTTACTGAGTTAGAATAGAAGAATCTACATGATAAAGATGTCAATGTCTTTGGCATTGTTGTCAAATAGGGAGAGTTTACTGAAAGAGGGATAATTTACTATACTTAGAGAAAAAGAGAGAGTCTACAGTTGAACAGAAATAGAAAGATTTTAGTGTGATTACAGACACAAAGGGAGAAATGTTTTACAAGATGAGAATTAGAATGAAGATAAAGACATTAATGAAGATTTTTTCATATCAAGGAACACATGCAGACTTTTTGGATTGTATGGTAACTATGTTTGTAAATTTATTGTTTTATTGATTAGTGTTGCCATCAATGCCAAAGAGGGAGATTGTTGGAAAGCTACAATGTATATAATTATTATTTTGTCATTGATGTCAAACCTTAACTGGTGGGACTATTGTTATTTGTTTGAGTACCATATCTATTGATTGTTGAAGAAGATTTGAAGGCAAGGATAACAAGAAGACCGAGTGAAATGGATGAGTTATGAGAAATTACAAGGGTACTTGATCAGTTGGCACATTGGAAAAGTAATGTGTTGTTTATCCATTACACTAAGTCAAGATGTTAGTTTGCTGGGAAAAATATATGCCAAGTGAAGTTTGTATCGACCAAGAACCAGTGTATGCCAAACATAATTTCTTAGTATCGACCGAGTGCTAGTAAATTGTCAAGGAAAACAGTGATGACCGAGTGGAAGAACACAGTGTTGGCCGAGCAATAGTATTTTGGTAATTGTTGAGATTAGAGATCTCTGGCCAACATAATTGAATTTATTGGGATATGTAAAGTTAATTAAGGATAAGAACGATTGGTCCACACTATTTANAGAACCAGTGTATGCCAAACATAATTTCTTAGTATCGACCGAGTGCTAGTAAATTGTCAAGGAAAACAGTGATGACCGAGTGGAAGAACACAGTGTTGGACGAGCAATAGTATTTTGGTAATTGTTGAGATTAGAGATCTCTGGCCAACATAATTGAATTTATTGGGATATGTAAAGTTAATTAAGGATAAGAACGATTGGTCCACACTATTTAAATGAATGGGTAATCATAACTAATGCATGGAACCAAGATTTAATTAATTATTACTTTGGAGAAGTAAATTAAATGTAAATGATGGAAAGATTTGTTGGATCTGACCTAACCTAAGATCTACGATCTTGATTAAGCGACAAATATTTATTTACCTAGAGGAAGAGGTATAAGATAACCTCAAGGGACTATTCAAGGAGATGTATGTATGTAAAAAGTGTATGCAAGAGAATTGCATGGTTAATTGACCGATTGGCATGATCTAGCAAAGAAGGTTGGACAGAGAAGCAGAGAGTTGCAAAAGTGATTGCTTGACAGATTTCCAAGCATATCTGAAGATTGACATGAGAATGGAGGCCACTCAATGAATTAGCATAAGAGCTAAATTGGATCTAGATTTGCAAAGTAAGTTGTATGTATCAGATCACACATGCTGATTACTTTCTAACCATTGTATCAGTTAAAATCCTTTAACCAGGTTGACCTAACAGTCATTGTATAAATCCTTTGAGAAAGGTGAAATTTAGGTGGAATATTCTAAGACCTTTAACAAGGCCACTCCTAACAGGGTGATTAAATCCTTTAACCAGGTCACATTTAGCAATGTGTTTTGTAACCTTTAACAGGGTTGGCTCCTAGCAGAGCTCACTTCAAAAGAGTGAAAACTTGGTAGCATGTTACTGGTGGTTTTTCCCAATTTGGGTTTCCACGTTAAATAATGGTGTCAACTTGTGTGAATGTTTATGTTGTGTTTTACTATTAATTTTCTACAAGTTGATTACATTTGAACAATAAACTGCATATTTATGTTGTTGACTTATGCTATTGCTGCCGAGCAAATCTGAGTTGTTTAAAGTGCTATAAAGTTTCAATTTGTACATCTAGACCCGAGGATAACTGATTACCCCCCCCCAGTTAATCTAAATTCATTCTAACAATAAGATGCATGATGCTTATGGATATCCTTATCCTTGTCAAGATCAAAGGTGAAAAGGGGAATAAGGATGTAGATAGGATGATGGCTAATGGATGATGAGGGATTATAGAGGATGTGGTGGGTAGGATAATATGGTTATAACTTTCCCTCAAGTGTAGAGTGTATGAGGGTAATGGATTAAACATAATGCATGTTTTCCAAGTTTTCATCATAGTACTTGCTTAAGATGCCACAAGAAGTGGGTTTGATCATAGGACATATTATTTCTCTTTACTTTTCTTCTTGTTCTTCTTTTTGGAAGATAATGGATGGAAAATAGGAAATGAAGGACTCAAGAATATTTCTCTTTGGATAGTACCCCTAAAGGATGTACTATGATGAACCATGGCTATTAAAGGTATTCTCAAATATGTTGATAGGGTGATGACAAAGGGAGATTGAATGGATGCTGAGATGGACTAGGGTAAGGATTTATGCAAAGGATTGGAAAGGATTGGATAAGAGGGATGGATAGATGGATAGTGGGTGACGTATAATGGATGGGTTGTTAAAATATTTATGTATGTGTGGATTAAATTTAAGCGATATCAACATTGGCACACACCTTGAAGGGTGGTGGAGTGATGGAAGAAAAATGAATTTTGGAGCTAGAGATTGTGATGGATAAGAGGACATGGATCTTGCGACACTGGGACCCAAAATGGATAGATGAGGTGAGGGAGTATCTGCGATAGTATATTTTAGTACATAAGGACCCAAAATGGATTTTAAAGGGGGAGATGTTTTGATTAAGGATTGAAGGAAACCTTTGGAATAACAAGCTTGTATGTCAATTTTCACTACAACATTCCCTGTCATTAGTGCCCTTTTTGGCTCCACATTTTGCTTCTACACACTCTTTTAATGTATTTCTCCCCCATTTTTTGAAATATAGTGCTATTGATCAGGCCGACATGATTCATGGCGTTCTTTGTGTTGAGATGAAGATACTGGCGCGAGACAGGACGTAATGCAATGCCTGTATTTGTGCCAATATTGGTGCCTACATTGGTGCTCAAATGAATGCCACTTGGACAAGTGGGCACAAAATTAGGCGCTATGTTAAAGTATCCATTTTTTGACCTGTCATATTTGATGACAACATCTATGCAGCACCCAACCCCCCTATTTATTATAATTATTAATTAATTAAAAATTAAAATTAATTAATTAAAAATTGAAATTCAATGAATATGAAAATTTTTAATTAATTAATAATTACATTAAATTATTCATTTTGGGTGCTGCATAGACAATGGTCCCATGGGCTATCTTTAGCTTCGCAGACATTAAAACTAATTTCTTTATTTCTTTCTCTTATACCTAGCCTAACACTTTATTGTTTATTTTGCACATGCTTTAATTTATACTTAAAGTATTTATCACACCCTTATGGAGGTTAAGACACATGAGAGCTAGCGGTTGTGAGGTTGTATGGCGGTCTGTGGGCGGTGATAAAGTATTGTCACGTCCTCACATGCCTAAATTGTAGTTAAGGAAAATGGTTGTGAGCTTGCGATGAAATGAATTAACAACCCATATGAATTAATCAATAAATAATGCAGTTTGTTAATGTGGGGAGACAAGAGAAATATTACATCGTGCCACTACGCGAGACCCACAACCTCTTAACCAACAAATTATGCATGTGCATTTATAAATGGGTTAAGTTGTCGCATCCTCACAGGCCTAAATTACAGTTAAGGAAAATTCTTATGATCTTGCAATGGAATGAATTGATAACCCAGGTTGGGTAAGTCACAACCTCATGACATTTTATGTGGGTTACTCAAAACTCTTTGATAATATATTAAAGAAAGAAGTGTTGGCAGGAATAATCTGAGAAGAGACATCATGATTGATGAAATGTTGCAGTTTCTGATCTAAAATTAATTCCCTTGATAGAAAATAATTCCCTTATGGCTTAGAAATGGATACACAAGCATCAAAAGGATACCTGACAAGACCAATTTTTGAGTTTAATAATTGATTTAAAAACCAAAATGAAACTATATTCTAAACTTTAAATTAATTATTAAACTCAGAAATTGGTCTTGTCACCTATCCTTTTGATGTTTGTGTATCCATTTACCTTATGGCTCAACCCTTTGAGTATTACATTTAACTTTCTATAACCAAAGGAAAATGCCACAATGATAGGTCTTGTAGTTGTTGGGATACGTGCAAATCTTGGGATAGTTGTTGCTTCTTTTTTGGTAGTGCTAAGGATATGGCTTGTTGAGGCTACGTGGGGATTTTAATGTAACAAGAAGGGGCTAGAACAATCCATGTTGTAGGAGATATACAATGATCATGGTGGTGAACTAGTTGATAATACATTTTTTAATCATAGAGATACTGAAATTGCCTTCGATAATTGTAGAGATACTGAAAGCTCTGTACTTTGCTAAAAACTTTGTCCATAGCTTGCAAATGCCTCCGATCTCTTAGATTACCACTTTGGTTCCATTTTATAGGATGGAACCAAAGAAAATTATTGGTGTAGACACAAAAATATGGGAGTTTGGAGTCATTTGTTTCTCCTTGTGTTGTATTTTCAAAGCCATTTATTGTGAGGGAAGACGGTGATAATTTTGACTCCTGGCATTTTATGCCTCAAAAACCATCCATGGGAAATAATGGCATGGTTTAGAAGCTTATTTGGATCACAGGAATCATGATAATAAGCACTCCATGGCCTCCTATAGATTCACTCAAGGACACAAACATAGGTAACAACCTTTATTTGGAGAATATGTTCTATCATTGACTAGTGGAAATTGGTAATAGAATATAAAAGTGATACTTTGTCCTGTAGCTTGTTGCATTCCTTGTGTCTATAAAAGGAATATCAAGGCCTATCTTACAGGTTATGAAAATTATTTGTACATGGACAAATATAATACCTTATGTAATAGGTCCTTTTGCAAAAATAGGAATGAAAAAGTCTTGTATTAAATGAAATGTTTGAATACTTTTGAAGAAATTAATTGAAAATATCATTTGAAGATTGTCTCCTACTCTATTTTATTTCTGTTACATAAGTTTATTTGTTCAGAATAACCAAATTTGTCTTCATAATAATTTCATGAATGTATAATGTGTTCACTAGTTTTCTTCAATGAAATAGTACTAAAGGAAAATGCTTGAAAAGAAATAGCTTGAGTACTAAACATGAATCAACAACTAAACATAGGTGAAGCAGATAACAAAAATGTAGTTCTTAGCAAACAAATAGGAAGTTACTCTATTCTTCCTTGGATATAGGAACAACTAAAGAAAATAGTTTGAATGGCTGCAGGAACAGTCACAAAAATAATTTCTCACCACAGCTTCCAGTATCTTACTGAGAATGCAAATAATTTACCATTAAAAAAATAACACAAAGTAAAATGATTTTAGATTTATGGATTATTGCGCTCTCCAATAGTATTCTAACAAGACTTAGACCATTGGTTAACCTATTAGGAAAAAGAATAAAAAAACTATTAAACACATCCAACTTTATGTTTAACTTCTCACAGAGACACAATATTAAGATTACTGAATATGCGTAACATATATGTAAACCCACATAACCAATATTAGCATCAGATTTATACCATACATACACTTCTCACATTTATTAATTGAAGCATACTTAATCCTTTCCTTGAAAGAATTCATGAGAACAATAAATTCACATCCACATTGTTGGTGTGTTTTCTTGTACCTTTAATTCTAAAAGGTAAATACTTCATAATGACTACCCTAAAACATAATGAAACCACTCACTACATTATCAACAAATAAAGGACATGAAAATCCCAATAATGAAAAGGCTGTAAAACCTTCTACACTTTGAGCTCCATAAGACTCAGGTGGGTCCACCTATATCTCATCTACTTAACCAATAACATTTTCACAACTCCTTCAGAAAATGTAAGACTATGGATATATCTGAGAACACAACACTTGTACAAAGAAAACACAAGATAATTTATCAAACAATCAAAGAAAAAATAGTTTTGCAATTTTTTGAATGTTTCACCATACAATTTTATGCATCAACTACAACCAGTGCCTACTCCATCTGGGTAAAGAGTCACTTAAAGGCAAAATATATATTCTTGACAACTAAATTCATTCAACATATAACATAGAAAGTTAAAGAAAGTATGCCTAACATACAAGTTCTTTATATCTATGGACATTTACTATCAAATTTGCATTTAAATTAAACTTTCATAGTAATTATCCATAGCATATTTAATTCTTTCCTTGAAAGATAGAAAAATAATAAAAACCCATTTCTGCTTGACAGAAAGACAAATTGAAACAAATCCTTAATTTATATTCAATTCATAAAAAGATTGATCTGATACAAAGACAATAGTATCAAACTCCATTACTCATTTAGCTATCAAAACATAATACATGCTTTCTAGAAACTATATGACTTAAAATATATCAAATTGTATCTAAACTTGATTGACATACCAAAATATATGGGAACCCCTATCAACTGATCTTGGAATCCCTTTTATAAGACTAAGGGATGCAACAAGCTTTAGTTCACTTTATGGTAACAAAATTCTAACTGATCAACATAATAGAAACAACAACAACAAAATAAATTTAAATCCACAATGATGTGGAAATAGGAAACAACACGAACCACAACTAGAATAAGGTCCTGTATCATCTTAAAATGGAAGCACTTCCATGTTAAGACATTTTATCCCTTCTTAGGGGGTTTTTTGGGCCATCATCATGTTTTCATCTCATTTTTTCCCCTTCTACATCTTCTGTACCTATTTAGGACCCTGATTGGGCCTCTCCGAGCACTATTTACCCTCTCTGAGCACTATTTACCCCACTTGGCACATTTTCCAGGGGTCCTGATCCCCTAGGTCAAGGTCAACCTTGACCTTGACCCTGACCTAGGTCAAGGCTGACCTCAACCTTGACCTAGGTCCCCCTTTTCAATTGGAAAGTTTTTCGGCTGCTAGGGAAACTAAAAAGTTCATTTTCCTGCTTTTGGGTTGACTATTTCGGGTTCCAAAGTAATGATTCTTAAAAGATATTTAATATAGGTCCACTTATAGGGGTATAGGCCTAATTGGAATTTAATTCTCCTATGTTGGACTCTCTAGAAGTTTGTTCCCTAGACTTGTATATAAGGAAGCTTTTCTCCTCTCATTTTCTCTAAGGAAGCTAAGATGAAAGAAGACAAGATTTGAAGAAGCAAGACTTGAAGCACCTAAGCATAACAAGAAATATCATCTACTTGGAGATAAATAAATTATCTTCTACTTCCAAGCATCCATGGTTCTACATTCTTCTCAAGTTCTCCATTCAATATCAAGGATTCAAGCATTCAAGCCTTTGAAGGGATTTGGTTCAAGCATTCAAGATTCATCATTCAAACCCTAGATCTATCCATCATGGTGATGTGATCTTCCTTCAAGATCATTTGTGCATCCTCAAGATTCATTAACTCTTCCTTCAAGGTGGATTCCAAGCATACAATCATGGAGGTTTTGATTTACATTTATGATTTCTAATATTGAGTCCAAGCTTTCATATTGACATCCTTGTTTACATTCAAAATACAATTGCATATCTATTGAATATCATAGCTTCATTGTTAGATTTACTTCTACTACTTTCCAGCCTTCTCTATTTCAATTATTGATTTCAAGGTTAATTCCTAAATTGGGGCTTGACTAAGGAAAACCCCTCCCCCAACAAACAAAACCATTTTTCTTCAAGGTACAGGTACAAGATAGTGAATTACAAAGCATATTTGGATACCCTTTTCGACCAACTTTCAGGATCTGCGAACAAAATTTATGTTGGAGCAGTACAGGTCAAGGTAGACATTTTGGGGTACAATTGCACCCTCTCATTTGGGTCAAGGTTGAATTGAATCATAAAAGAAAAAGATTTCTGGGTTTTCTATCTCTGTGTTTCTGTTCAAGACCTGGTTGCAGAATTCCTTGAAATTTAGTACATAAGAAAATAGATATTTCCAGATCTTCTACCTTCCAAGATAAATGTTTCATTTCAATTAAGGTTTTAAGCAATTCAGATCTATTGATTTAATTTATAATTAAGAAATTAGATCCCCCTTTCCCTCTTTATCCATAACTAGTTGATTCCTTTTTGCATTGATCGTCTCCTTTTGATTAATCAATTAGGATTTCCTTGTCTTGGATTAGGAGGTCACACATTTCCATCAACACAAACACATCATATACACCCACTCTTGTATAAAATATATATATTATATATATTTTTATATCTTAGAGGGCCAAATCATGTCTTCAAACCTTTGGATTAGTTTTTATTTGAAGTGCCTAGGTCATCCATAGCTTTCACAACAAATTTAAGATGCCTACAATTATAACTGATCTCCCTCTTGAATAAATTTTATGCCCTTTCATAAAAAAAAACAATAAGTTAAAACCGCATTAGCACTTATTTAGTTTGGGCCTTCTTTCCCTTCAGGAATAATTCCCACTTGCTAACTTCCTTGTCACTAGGAAAACTAAATGCTTTCAAATCTTCAAACTGATTAACCCCCTCATTCCACCTAGCATCAGTTATGGCTTGGACATCTGAAATGAACTTGACAAAATCAACTTCAGCCCTGAACATGGTGTCTAATACATCATTAAAAGATGGTACATCAACGTCACCTTCCATGCTCAACATTGTTTCAACATTTACCAGAATTAAATCAAATTCATTGCTCCAAGTGTCCATAGATTTCAAATCATTATTTTTATCATAAATAGTTGGAACTAACAAATGATAACCATCAATAAATAACTGCAACTTACCCTTAACCAACTATCCCTTGCCTTTAAAGAATGAAAATAAATAATTAAGCACAGTTACTTTATCATTTGTTTCCTCAATTGTCACTGGCATATCATCTCTCTACATTATTGCAGTTTCCAGCTTCTCCATTAACATGTTCCTTCCAAACCAGACAGTAAATAGAGGATCAAGAAAAGAAACCGCCTCATCAATAGAATTTATCAGTTTGAATCATAGAAACATGGTGTTCATGCAAAATGCTTAATTTAATTTTAATAATATTAATTTTGTGCTCCATAAGATGCATCAATATAGAAACACCCTTATTCTTTAATACATTCTCTTCTAAGCTCTCAATTATACCAACAAAGTTTTCCAGTTTTACCTTCACATCATCAGGAATAGATACACCACTAGCAATAGGTTGGACTTCACTTGGTGGCTCAAAAATTGCAGGTACCCCTTCAAAATATTCCTTTACAGTTCTTTCTAAAGAATTTTTTTTCATTAATGTTTCTTTATTTTTTTCTTCCAAATTAATCAATTCCAAGTACGTCTCATGATGCCTTTTCTCTAGGTCTTCTGCCTTTTTTGTATTTTGATAAGAAGCATGAATCATTAATTTTATGACCTCTTTTTTGTTGTTCTTCATATTCAAAATTATTTTGTCTCCCCGCATTTCTTCTTCAATATTTACCATGTGAGTTCTTGTGAAATCACCATATTCAAATTCAAACTTAAAAAGTGGGTTATGCTGCCTCGTGACTTGATCAACAATAAATGAGGACTGCAAGTCCCATCTTTGGAGAAACAACATACCACTTTTCTTCTCTAAATCCCTTGCCTCATCAACTATCAGTTGTACATTATTTGGATCAAATTGTTGCAATGTAGCTATAACATGCTCATTTTTGGTAGTGTCATTATCATCCAATTTTATTTGTTTTATGAACTCATCCTGTTTCAATTTCACAAGAAAGCTCTTGAGCTCATTAGACTGAATAAAAGAATCATCATCGAGAATTTTTTTGGAAAGAACAACTCTATTGTTGATCATTTTGGCTAAGGTAAAATTACCCTCTGCTTCTCTTGATTCCTCCTATTTCCCTTTTCTCAATCTTTCTCTGATTTTTTTGAAATATTCTCCTTCTTCTTGAATAGGTATTATTGCAACATTTGGTTTGTTTTGCTCCCTAACAAGAAATATGGCCCCGATCTTCTTTGTTGGAGGTTCATGGGTAGATGTTGTTCCATCACTTGAATCCTCCTCAAAATCATTTCCACTTTCTTCACCAGAAGAGTGAATCTCAATATGAATTATTTATTCAACATCAACAACTCTTTTTGGAACCCTTTCCATTATATTTCTATAGCTACCAGTCATTTGATCAATTCTCTCCAGATAAGGAAAGTCATAATAGAAACCCAGAAAAATATCACCAGCTTCTTTAAATTCATCTTCAACTCTCTTCAAATCATTCCCCTTTCTTCTCCTTTCCTGCACCTCAGTTCTTACCAGAAGATTTCTCACAAAATATTCTTGATCCAAGGGCTCATGATCAAGATTGTTATTCTTCCAAGGAGTCATCATTGGAATTACAACCTCGATGAACTTCTCAGGGTCACAAAATATGGAAGCAACAGTAATCAAATTATATTGTTTGAGAAAAGTTGTTGACTCTTCAAATGATTACTTCCCAACTGAAAAATCCAAAACATTCCACAATCTAGGAAAAAAAGTTCCTTTCTTATGTCCTTCCAAATACTACTTCTCAACCCAAAAAAACTGCCTTAGAAATTCAATCACAACAACTCTAAGTGGAATAAATCTCGAAAGAAAACGGAGTGGTTGCAGACAACCATAAACTCTAAAAATAATAATATCATCAAAAAATTAGAAACCACCCCAATTATATGAGATAGGCCAACCGAGAACAAAGTGAAAAGGCCTCAACAATCTCCTAATAGCAATATTGAACCTTTCTCTATCCACACCAAGAAAATCCATGATAAGAGTAATAATCCAATTTTTAAAATATAAGAAACATGACGAGCATAACTTGAATCCCATACTCTGGTCACAACTGAATAGGAAATGGCTCACCAAAATCACTTACCCTATTCAAAATAAGTTCTTAATCCATCTCATGAACATTATGAAATAAAAATAAATGACACAAGATTGAATAAAACTTAAAATCTATTTTCCCTGGACTCTTTTGAATCTCTATCAATCCTTCATGAAAGTTCTTAATCAAATACCCCACAAAATCATTATCAGTGATTACTTTAGAGTTTTGAATTGACATAACCACCATCTAAATCGATCAGATTTCCATAATCCATTAAATTTAGAGCTGAATTTATGGCTTTGATTGTGTATTTTTTAGCATCAACGTTTCGGATCACACTCCGTGATCCATCATTAGGATGTGAGAGCAGAGAGAAATAAGGAAAAGTAAAATTTTTACTTTTCCTTATTTCTCTCTACTCTCACATCCTGATGATGGATCACAAAGTGTGATCCGAAATGTTGATGCTAAAAAACATACACAATCAAAGCCATAAATTCAGCTCTAAATATAACCATCATCAATAAATCCTTTATTACTTTGTTATCTCCATCACAAATAAGAACCTTACATAACCCATGCACAAAATAAGTCATGTAATTGTGGAAAGTGGTAAGATCATAAGGTTAATTGACATTCTTTGGAATTGGAAAAAGTTTTATGTGTTCTTTGGGCATATATCTGGGAATTACCATTTCCTTCAGCATCTCCTTATGTGCATGATAATTACATTTTCTCTATAAAATTCAATTTCTGTGCAAGTAGCACTTGAAATCTGAAATACATCTACCAAACTTCTTCTTTTTATGGTAACTAGGGCTTTCTTGTCTACCATCCTAATAACCCTAGTAACTAGACAATATGATTTGGCTAATTCCCTTAAAAACTTAAAATGTATGAACACATAAGGAACAATTAATTTTGTCAGATTCAACTCCCAAGGGTTCGACACTGGTGGCCCTCTTTCTCTATTATTGAAAAAGTAATTAAAGAGAGACTAGCTAGACGACTGTGTCTGCAGGTTCCTACACATGCTACAAGCATCTTTCCATTCAAATTCATTCTTGGCCTGACTATTTTCTAATTTCGACAATAAATCTATAAATTCCTTCTTATAGATCTTAGTACCCTTTGCAGACTTTCCTAAACTAGTGGAACCTGTGCGTGCTAAATGTGGGCCTCTGATTTAGCAGAACACTTCAACATGGTCATTATTATTCAGCTGCATACAGGAATGAATATCGATTCATTCACCCTGCATGTCTGGAAGAGTCGACCTGTTGCCTTCTAGAAGGCAGGAGTATGAGCTT
>MU225881.1:555909-566588 GCA_018584345.1 Thuja plicata
GTCAGATCAGTTTGAATTCGATAATTGCCTGTTTGATTTAGGACTTAGGTTTAATCAAGGTTAGGGTTTCTTGATTAAATGCTGAGATTGGGGGTCTAGGGTTTAGGTGACCATTTTTAGGTGATTATAGAACCAAATTGACTCATGGTTAAAAAAGTTACCCACAATTAAACACACAAAAAAATTAGAATTCCTTTATGAACAAAGTAAATATGGTTACTCATAATTTTTCCTCGATGTTGAACAAAATATCACCTCTATAATCTTCTACATAATCACTAGCTCTGCACTCTACTCTTTAGCTTGAATTATGTGTTGAACATGTTGGGACTCAAAAATGCAACAAGGGTTTTTGAGTACCATGTTAATCTTTTGCATTTTGACCCCTTATAAATGCTTTTTATGCCTGTTTTCCCAGATGGAATTTTGAGGTCTATCATGCATGTTAGGTGTTCATCACTCTTGGTTCAACATATGAAGACATCCCAAGTTGTCAAGTTCAAGTTTCGAGTTGTTTCATGATGTCTTCATTTGAGCACTTGTCAAATTATGCATTTGTCGCTTAAGTATCAATTTGCTATAACAGGGATAGTTTGCATCTGAATAACTTGCGTCCTATTGGTTATATTTCCTATTTTGGAGTTTGCCCTGAAAATTTTTAAAGTACCTATCTTTCCTATTCTTAGAGGGCCAAAAAATCATGTGCCAAATTACTTGTTTGCCTCTGAAAGTGTTGATTTTGCTCAAAACCAAGTTGAAAAGGCCAGAAACCCTAAACCCTAGTCATTTCTAGTCGAAAATGCAAGGAAGCCCTAATTTTCTTGAACAAGTTCTATTTTGAAGTTACTTTTTGGCACTTAAGTCTTAAAAAATTGCATGTGCTTAAAAGGATAGTCGCTGAGTCTCATGAAAGAAAGAGAATATTCTAAAAGTTTATGAGACTCAGTAAAATGCTTTATCACGCTATCTCTTAATGAAAAAGAATATGCTTTAAGGATTGTCAGACTTAGTGATGAACATCCATTGACAGGATAAATCTAACGGTGGTCAGGTAATCTCTTAATATGATCAGAGTTAGTGATTGTATCTCACAACTTTGAGTTTACTCAGTCACGTGGTCTCCAAATATAACCTATGGTTATGAGTTGAGCCCAAGTGTTAAAGTTTTGCTTTTGTCACCAAGTCTCTTGATCCGATATGAGTTAAGAGAAAGAACCAGAGATTATGTGACAACCATTCATATCATTTTAAATCCAATGGTGGATGAAAAGTCTCCTGATCAAAGCCATGGTTTAAAATTTATCCAGCGACATGGAGATTCAACAATCGCTAGGTCTCTAGATAAACTCAGGTTGATAGTCAGTTTGAAAATAGTATTGTCACTAGGTCTCAGAATTAAAGATGAGTCAAGTGAAGGATTTTGAGACTTGGAGACAGCCGTTCGATCAGAGAAAGATTTAATGGATAGCGTGAAGTCACTTATAAGGTTTGAAAAGTCCAAAATTATTCAGCGATCATGAGACAAGAAATAGTATTGAGACACGTAATTAAATATAATAAAGATAAAGGGTATAGTCAAGTGTTCTTTGATTAAAGTTTGATTAAAATTAAAATATTTGGCAATTTTGAGGTAAAGGTGTTGTTCCCAGGACTCGTAATATTTTAGGGTTTACATAGAAGTTTATGAGACTTAACATGAACTGTTAGATATTGCCAAGATAGATCCAATGGTTATTAGGGAATCTCCAAATAAGATAGCCAAGTGAATTTTCTTTAAGCGACTAAGAGACTGAGGGGAATAGAGGCTAATATTTTTCATTAGTCACTAGGTCTCAATATATTATAAAGTTTGATATGAATATTACGAGATTTAATACCAACTGTCAGATGCAAAGGAAAGGATGATCAACGGTAGTTGCGTTGTCTCTAGAT
The DNA here is from genome assembly GCA_018584345.1 of Thuja plicata. Classification (NCBI taxonomy): domain Eukaryota; kingdom Viridiplantae; phylum Streptophyta; class Pinopsida; order Cupressales; family Cupressaceae; genus Thuja; species Thuja plicata. Next base: position 557,842 of record MU225881.1, read on the forward strand.
GAAAATTACACAGATTAAATGATTAAATGATTAAGAGACTAAGTGGTTAGTCATAGGGTCTCAGAATATAACATGAGTTAAGATTTTAGTCTGGTGACATAGAGAGGTGGTGGTTGCTAAGTGTCCAGATGTGACTCAAGGTAAAAGATGAGTTGAGAAAAAGCTTAGTCGAAAAGTCTCCATAAAAGGAAAGGTTAAGTTAAAAGGTCAAGCGACTTGGAGATAACCGTTGATAAGGAGTTTAATCCTATGGTAGTTGCTAAGTCTCTTGAGGGAACTACAGTTATCAGAAACATCAGGCGATAAGGAGATCACTCAGTCGCTGGGTCGCTAGAAATTAACCAGAGCTTAAATGAAGACTTTTTAGCAGCGCCATCATGGAAAATTGCTGACCAATCAAAATGTAGAGATTTTGACAAATGGGAAAGTAGCTGTAATATGAGTTAAATGTAGCCAATCATATCAGATTTTGATCTCTTTTGAATTTTATAAGGTTTTATATGCCAAAAACACCCATCAGAAATTGATTGCCTGACAGTTTGAATGCCATGAATAAAACCAACAATTGATTTCACAGTGTATGGAACTAATGAAAAAAATGACTGAATTGTAAGTTTACCAGCTCGAAGAGACACCTGCATTGAATTCTCAATTATAAGTATACTTGTCCGTTGTCATTTCATCTTTACCAAACTTTTGATATCTCAGAGCGAAGAGTTCATAGAGATTTTAGTGTTTTCTGAGAAAGGTTGAAATTTCTAGCAATAAGTGATTCAGAGAGGTGTTTTCCTATTTTAAAGTTCAACAAAGATTATAATTGACAGTGTTCTAAAAGTTCTCAATTGCATATTTAAGAAGGTTTTGCAGTTGGTGGTAAGGGTTTCCAGTGATTAGTTTTGTTTCAATATCGATAAAAGAAGGTTGATAGAAACAGATAGCCAAGATGAGCAGAGCAGTCAGTGTAGCTTCTACTAGTGGGAGGAGGAGGGAAGAAATCAATGATGAAGGAAAGGGAAAGATAATTTTTTTTAGATGAGTTTCTACAATTGCTGCTAGGATCAACATAGAACAAGAAGTTAAAAGATGACATGTTGGTTGATGACCTAGCATACATCCGAGATGCTAAAACTCCAGGTTCATCAGGTTACTCCCTCTTTAACTATTTTTACGATAATTCTAATGAAGCTGTGCCTGTGTCAAACCCTTGGACATGTGGGTTGGCTAGGTTAATTGTACCAGATGTATTTGTAGATGCTGACCTTGTATTAGCCTTAGCAAACAATTATGATGATATTTCTAAAAAAATAAAGAAAAGTGATGGTACTGTAATGTTATCTTTGAATAGGAATTCATTTATGAAAGCTTTCAATCTTTACTACCCAATGGCAACAGAAGTAGATTTAAAGAAACAAGAGGCTAGATATGAGAAGTAGGCTGGGGTAGTTAAAGGCCTAGTACAGAGATATGTTCCTAGGTAGAATAAGAACTATATTGCCTCGTTGCCCTGACTAGCTCCTTATGATTATAAGGATTTAAACAACTATATCAAGTATATTGCCTTTGCACTCTACAGAGTACTGGGAAGGGATGAAGGTTCAGAGAGAATTATTGTAGATGTTCTGATGATAACCCTAGACTTGTTGGATATTCATATTAGCACAACCTATGATTATATCAAGTATATAAGCAATAAGATGCATGAGGGGTTTATGGCTATAAAGAGAAAGGAAAAGGAGCCCAAATTCTTACATTACTCCATCCTAATGCATCTAATCATGTATTACAACTACTGTGTGATGAATTTGGAGAATTTGAGGCCACAAAGAATGCACCAAGGTCAGCCCAACTGTATCTAGTTTTGGATAAAATTTTGGAATTATATTGCTAGGGATTGTAATTTTTGTGCATTCGATAATTGGATAGTTTATCCATTATTGCAGTGCCTGGGGGTAAATAAGACCAAATTTCTAGCAAAATTACTCCAATTACTAAGGCCTTGTGAATATATAGACAAGTGGCCTAGAGATTGCAACTGAGGTGATTTCTTCCTGGAGCAGAATTTTACCATAATTAGAGTATATGGATGTACACATCCACCACATGTACTCCCTTTTCATGTCCCTGCTGGAATTGCAACTATGGATTTTATTTGGCAACTTATGTTGACAGATAAGGAGCATCTTGCTCCTCATAGGAAAGGAACATTCACTCCTAGGCAGTTCAAGATTTATTAGTTTACTATTGGAAAAAGGGCCATAGATCTAGTAGATAGCTGTCTAAGCCATTATAAGATGGGTGCAACATTATATATGTATGCTGATATAGAGGCATTTGTTGCAAGTGCCAAGAAACTTCTAACCCCCACTATTCCTCACACTTATGAAAATGAGGAATGCATAGAGGAAGATGCTATAAGGAATATCCTTGAGGATGAGGAAGTGATCTCAAGAGAAAATAAAATCAAGGAACTAATGTACCTGGAAAGACAGGTAAAGAGAAAAGGATTATCATTTGGTGGTTTCTTTCCTGATGTACGATATTTGCAAAGGATAGATGAAATGATTAAAGCTCATACTTTATTATGCAACCAATTGGAGGAAGCACTTGTAGTCCATGAGAAAGGTCAGCTAGAGCACTCTAAGTCAGAGTATGATGATGACTATGATGAGGGTTATCCTTCAACCACTGCTTATCTAGATTATCAAACAACTATAGGAGAGCATGCAGTTGAGGGAGAAAATATTATTGACCTGACAGAGGTCCCAAAAATAGAGGTTACTAATGAACCTCCTCTCAAAAGGCAAAAGGTGGAAATTGGAGAGCCTTCCCAAGCAATGGTTTGTGTGAGAAAAGAGAAGAAAAGGGATAAAATTGTTGGAATTATATTGGAATGATGTACTAAGAGGGGAGGGGTGAATCAGCACCTCTAAAAATTTTCTTGGTTAGCCCATTAACCCTTAATCATTAGTTTGTAACTTATCTTATCTAACTGTTCATCTTTCTTTATGTATATGCAATCACATCATAAGTTCTTTTAGTGTAACCATAACAGAAACATTCATGAAAATAGATAACACATAACACAAGTTATGATATCGCAGAAAACTCCTGTTAGGAAGTAAAAAATGTGGTGGGGATTGTTACCCACAAGACTTCACTATATACAGATAAGAAGGGGCCGGTTAAGGCTTACAATTGGTCACTTCTGATGACCTACCCTGTTAGGAATATTACAGTGGAGACCTGTTAAGATCTACTTCATTTGAAGCTGTAGCAACACTGTTAAGTGTGAACTCTATTAAGAGATTTGTAAAGAATTTTTAAGTCCACCTTCTACAAAAGGGTTTTAGATGTGATGCACTTGTTAGAATGCAACTACATAAGTCTTTGATCTAATGATGTATGCAATCTCTAATTGATGATAACAGATCCAATTAAGCTTCATACATATAAGTAATCATCCTTCCATGATTGAATAATACCTTTATCTTCTTGTAGGTAGCCTCTATGTGTTCTTGACAACTTATACGATCTGTTTCTGACCTTTGCATGAATTATGCCTTCTGCTCCTTAGATGCTCTTGGTGGCTATCAACAACAATGAATTCATAACTTACAATTGAGTTTGAACATCTATTTATACTATTTATTGGCTTAATTCTTTATTCACGCATCACAAGTTAACTCTAGATCCAAGGTTTACAACTTGACCTTGATCTTTAGTTAGATATGTTTTAGATCCGTTAGGATGCTTTAAAACATTTACATAAAGCTTGCTTGACCCTTAAGTTATGATTTAAAACAAATTAAAACTCTATAAATAGAATTACATTGCTTTATCCATTGTGTAAAACTCAGATCCACTATTTGCGGGTTCTCTAACTGACTATTAGTTCTGACGGTCAGTTTTCTTGGTCGTCGGGTATGCCTTTTCTGTTCCATCAGTTTTGTTCTCAAAACTATGTCGTCGGTGATGCTTGTAGTCGCTGGTGATGCTTGTCAATTCCATACTTAGTATTTTTCATGACCTTTGTATTTTTTCAGGTATGCTCATTGTTCGCTGGTAATGCTTGTAGTCCGCTGGTCATGCTTGTAGTCTGCCAGTGACCTCTGTAGTCTACCAGTGATCTCTGTCAATGTTTTTTACTAAGTATACTAATGGAAAAATTAATGTCATCAATCTCCCCCTTTGACATTAGTATCAAAAACTTTGATATGTGCAACATACTGATTGTATTAGTATGTACACCTGTGTATACTCCTTCCTTAGTCATTTTAATGACTCCCCCTATGTATATGCCGGTAAGTGTAAGTATATATACATATCCTTATGTACTTTTCTTTTCCTCCTTTTTTTTTGATATATATTGTACATGACTATATTTATATATATTTGTTCCTTCTGTACATACAATATACATTTCCTTTCCTCCTTTTTTGATTCTAAAGGAAAAGGTACTTACTGTCTGTCAAAAAGTTGGGAATGTGAGGAATTGATCTCCTCCATCATCTTTTCCCATTTCTCCTTCAACATTTCTAGAGCCATGTGCTCTAGTGATATCTAAACATGTAAATCATAGATGATGTCTACTACAGACATCTTGGGGGTTGCAATAAGATTTCTTGCATCAGAAATATGTTGCTATAGAATTGTAAGATTAGGTAGAATGTGTGTCTGCAGTTCTGTAATCTCACCTCTTAGTTGTGTTTCAGCATCCCATATTTCTTGCCTTAGCCTATTAGCCTCTATGACCTTGTCATGATGCACGTTTATGCTATCTGCATTTGAGGTTAGGCTTTGTGCACTTGCTGTGACATTAGAATCCATCTCTGATAATTTGTCACTGTTTTCCTTTGTAAAATTCTCAAGTGTGCACATCTTTTGAACTAAGGTGATTGCTTCAGCAATCATTGGCTCTAATTCATCAGTGAGTTCAGAGAAGTTTACCTTGTTCAATGCCACTTCTTGGCTAATTTTGTTAATTAACTTGTATTGGTACTTATTTTCTGCTTGTTCTTCCATAGCTTATTCTGCATCAATATTTTGCTCTGTGATGGCGTCAGTAAGAACATCAATTTGTTCCTTAACTGTAGCATTTGCTTCAAGTTTTACTTCAGGAACAAGTTGTTGGAGAATGTCTCTTGTCTTGTCAAGTGCCATTGTTTCCCTGTGTTCTTGTATCATTTTCTTTAGAATGGCTTTTCTTTGACAAAGTACTCCAAACTCTTGAAGTTTATCACTATCCAAAGTGGTAATGTCCCAGTTTGGAACTTTAATCACTTCATCTAGTGTAACAGCCAAGATGTCTTTCTTTACTATTTTATTTTTCTTCTTCTTTGGTTGGGTGGCAGATTGATGTACTACCATCTACAAAGCGTGAGATTGGGTGGATATTGTGGGTGAGGGTCGAGAAGATGAAGTTTCCTTTTGTATCTGTTTTGAGTCCACCGGCTGGTTTGGTGAAGACATCTCCTCATTTGCCTTGGGTGTATCAACAGATATGTTTTCTTTGAGTTTTTTCCTTCATCCTTCTTGACTCCATCACTTTTCTCTTTTTCTTCAACCTCTCTCAATGTATCATCAGTTTTGTCATCTGCCTCTGTGTTTTGATCTTCTGATACATCTTGCTGATTATCGGTTGCATCTTTAATTTCTATATATGTATCCTTTTGAGTGTTAGATGCAACTTTGTTTTCATCAGTACCCATATCCTTGGGTACATTATCATCTTTCTTAAGTGATTTATCCTAACTTGACTGAATATCAAGAGCATCTATCAATATATTCATGTTTGTCAGCATATTGACTGTTGTAGTGTTAATAGCTATATCCTGTCCATCGGTATTGCCCTTTGCAACATTTATGTTTTCATCTTTTTGAATTTCTTTTGTAGGGTCTTGTCCTATGGTGTCATTGACAATGTTGTCTAACCACGATTCATCATTTATATCATCATCTAAGTTACCTTTTATTGACAATTCTTCTTTGGTAACTTCTTCATCCTCTAAGTTGATGTGGATGGGGCTTGCTGGTACTTGATCATTTTCACTGTTCTTTGGCCAGTCTTCATCTATAATGTCAGTCTATTTTTGGCCTATTATTTGTACCTCTTCACTGTCTAACTCAATTTGTGAGTTATCATCTTTAGTGATGGTTTCCTTCTTATAATTGCTTTCCTCCTCAGGGTTGAGTATGTTACTCCATGTTTTGTGCATTTCTTGTTCTAGCTCTATAAACTTCTCTTTAAGAAATTTATAAGCTCTCAACTTGGGTGAGAAATTTTTTGCATGTTTCTCCATGATTTCTTTGATTTCTTCTCTCATTGATTCAGGTGGCATACGAGAAACCAATACTCTTTCTCTTATCCTTTTCTCCTCTTGAAGTGCAAAAGTGAATCTAGAAGAAATTCTATCTAATAGTTCTTGTGGTACATCTTGTGTAGTAAATTGTAGTGGGACATAGTAGTGTCTATACATCTTCGCAATAAGTGCATCTTTAATCTTATTTTGTTCTACAGAATCCCATCTTAACCATTTTCTTATCTTAGGATGTCCAATAGATCTAGCTTTAGAAATGTACTTACATAATTCATCAATGTCCTCTATGGGTGATGTAACCTTTGCTATTTCCTTCTTTTGGCAGGTGCCTTGGCTAGTTGTTTTGCCTTTTGTGTGTCAGGTTTCGTCTTATACACCTTCCCTTTTACCATGGGAGAAGGAATTGCATCTTTTGCTGTTTGAATCCTTGTTCTAGACTTCTTAGGTGGAGGAGGAGGTGGTGAATCAAACTTCTCTTCCTCTGATTCTTGTTTCTCTTTTGTATCACCGATGGGAAGTTGTTCCTTAGTGAGTTACTCCTTACTTTGTTGTTCCTCTTCACCTTCTCCTTCTTCTTCTCCTTCAGAAGATATTTTTAGATTCTTTACCATTCTTTTTGACTATTTTATAGCCTTCTTGACAACAAGATTTGATTTAATCTTCTATTTGGCGTCTTCATAGGTACCAAATCTTAGTTGTTTTTTGTCTGTTGGTTCATTCAATAGTTCCTTAATGCATTCATTGGCTAATCCTATTTTGATTTCATAATCCAATTTTGAAATCCATGATTTCCTTGGTACTACTGCTTGTATGTATGTGAAATCAGTGTCTACCATGAAACATACTTCTTCACGGTGTTCCTCTATCAGATTCTCAGGAATTCTAGTTCTTGCTTCTAGCACTTCCTTTATGCTTTTTAAATACTCATGCATAATATTATCAAAATCTGTTCCTAGTGATTCAATGAATTCACCTATCTGAATGGTAATGGGTCTACTTGTGTCCCATGTAACTTTTCCAATGGAAGGAAAGTATTCTTCAAAGTAAAAGAATATGCACATTATGAGGGAACCAAACTTACATGTGTTTTTCCTTGAAGACCTTATTGTGCACATGTTCTCCTCAAATTTATGTAACAGGATCTCTATAATATCCATCTTCTTCCCCTGTTTGATATCTTGTATGCAACAACACATGCTCCAAACTTCAGCTCTACATCGGTAATGGTGTTGACCTTCAGTGCTCTTTTATTTGATTTTGCACCAGTCAGTTTTTCCACTTCTGCTAGAGATGGGTGCTTGTGAGCATGTGGTTTATCAGTTGTAGGATAACCAGTAACCGCGTGAATAACATCCTTTGTGATTTCCTTTGGCTTGTTTAGCCATAGAGCCTTGTTGTGGACTCTGCTAAGAACAGTCTTTATCCATTCCATTTTGAAAACCTTGGGAAAATGCAGTGCATTTTTGAGTCCCTTTATTTCCAAGTGTTTGTGCTCTTCTTTGAGCTTTCTAGCATCATCACATAATGCCCTATAAGCATTATTTAGGTCTATATCTCCTATCTCTGAGATCTTGCAGTGAATATAGGACCTTACATCCTCTACTAGTAAAACCCTAGGTGGGATTTGGGAGAATGCTCTAGAATCGTCAGGTTGTGAAGCTATTTCAGGGTGCAGCTTGTATTTAGGCTCAGGACATGCACCTTTGTTGACAATATTGAAGGGTTTGTTCTTATCTTCCTTAATTTTCTCAACTCTAGAAGTTGATGCCATCGCATTGCAAAAATTTAGGGCTTTTCGTAAATAAAGATAGTGCGGTTAGTGAGTATGATTACTTATGGATTCTCTGTGCTTGCCTATGAATGTGAATGCTTTGTGTCACAATGATTTTGGCTGGGTCACTTTCCAATCTACTTTTAAATCGCTCTGGTCTGCTCAAAAATCATGGGTGCAAAAATGAGTTTACCCGTCGGGCTTTTATAACCTCTTTGTACCCTAAGTTGTCATTAATTCTTACCAACTCATCGATTTATGAAAACTAATTTTGTTGGTAAAGACACTCATAACATCTTTGGTGTCTGTGCAAAGCGTCGGGGTTGCTAGTGGTTTTGGAGATTTCACCAATGATTGTCGGTGAGGTTGCAAAGACAACTTTTGTTGATTCAATGTTCACTAATATCCGTCGATTTACACTTAGCTTGTGTAATGACCGATACATTTCGGTAAGTAGTACTAAATTTTCTATGTGTGTTCACTAATGCAAATTGTGCCCAATAACTGATTGTTTCTTTTCAATAGTTTTAGAAAACAACAATATATTGCATCTTTATTCATGCTAATATTACAATATGAACTATGTGTAATGGAACCGATGCATAGTAAAACTTGTTATAATGCAGTTCCATACTTGTGCAATTTAGTTGGATGTAGTG
>MU225881.1:566703-587424 GCA_018584345.1 Thuja plicata
GATGTCATCAATGGTATTTCCATTGGGATGTGTACTTGTGTTTGTCAGTCGGTCTTTGCAATCTTTTATCACATGTCCAACCTTATGACAATGTAAACATGCCATACCTAGATTGGTCCATCCTCTTGACCTTCTGGTCCATTTTCTCATATAGTTGGTAGCAATATGACCATACCTTCCACATGCTGTACAGTTTACCCATGTGTTATAGTCCCAAACATATGAGTTACCTACTCTTGTTGGTTTGTAGCTTTTATCAGTTTCCTTTAGTGTCCATTACTTGTTGTTCTTTTTCCAACATTCCTTATGTGTATGCCCATTCATCTTGCATGTAGGACGGTACTTGTCCATATAGTTTTTTCTCTTTGGATTTGCACTCATGTGCCTTGTGTCCTTTCTTTTGACAGCTATAACAATTACCAGTAAAAGTAGATTGTGCTTGAGAAATACCTTTCATTTTGCTTCTGTAGATGTTTGAGGTGTGGCCTGGTTTTCCACAGTGATTGCATGACAGCTTCTTGGATCTTGGGGTTGTGAAAGCATTCCTCTGATCTAGTTGATTAGAAGATTCACCATTCTCATGTACCCTAATCCTGTGTAGTTTTTGACTCTTCTTTGTCCATCAAGAAACTCATCCATCCTTTTGTTTCTATCCTTAGCCTTTTTAATCAATTCGTTGTGTTGATTCTGGACTTTGATTTCATGCTTAAATTTTTTGTTCTCTTCTCTTAGCTCACCTATGATCTGTATTCTTTCAACGAGTTCTGTATTTAATCTATTTACTTCTTGACTCATAAGAATTATCTGGTTTGTAACCTCATGGTGATGCTTAGTGAGTCTTTCAATCTCTAATTCTTTTTCTTGTAGCTTCTCTGTAATTTTCCTCCTCTCATCAATGGCTAGTGTTCTTTCATTTTTATCTTTTTTTTGCATCATTCATGACATCAATCATTTTCACCATTTGAGTCTCTTGACCAATTTGCAGCATCTTGATTTGCTCTGTCAAATGTAGATTGATCTCTTGTAGACTTTTAATTTCTTCAACTAATGCGTCTGAAGCTTTGCTCATTGATGATTCTGCTATTTCAAAGTAATCTATTATCTCCAATTATTTGTAGTCTTTCTCATTCAGTCTGGTTGCCATAATCTTTCTTTCATCAAGAAATTTTCTTAGTTTTATTTTCACCTCCTTATACTGCTCATAGTTTATTTACATCTGTAACTGCTCATTCTCAATAGTCATGTCTAGTCTAAATTTGTCCATTGCTTTGATCTTTTCTCTCAAGTCTTTAAGCTTTTCAAGAAAGAGACTTAGCTCTGGTACCAATTGTTGGAATTATATTGGAATGATGTACTGAGAGGGGAGGGGTGAATCAGTACCTCTAAAAATTTTCTTGGTTAGCCCATTAACCCTTAATCATCAGTTTGTAACTTATCTTATCTAACTGTTCATCTTTCTTTATGTATATGCAATCATATCATAAGTTGTTTTAGTGTAACCATAACAGAAACATTCATGAAAATAGATAACACATAACACAAGATATGATATCACAGAAAACTCCTGTTAGGAAGTAAAAACTGCAGTGGGGATTGTTACCCACAAGACTTCACTATCTGTAGATAAGAAGGGGCTGGTTAAGGCTTACAATTGGTCACTTCTGATGACCTACCCTATTAGGAGTATTACAGTGGAGACTTGTTAAGATCTACTTTGTTTGAAGCTTTAGTAACACTGTTAAGTGTGCACTTTGTTAAGAGATTTGTAAAGAACTGTTAAGTCCACCTTCTAAAAAAGGATTTTAGATGTGATGCACTTGTTAGAATGCAACTACTTAAGTCTTTGATCTGATGATGTATGCAATCTCTAATTGCTGATAATAGATCCAATTAAGCTTCGTACATATAAGTAATCATCCTTCCATGATTGAATAATACCTTTATCTACTCGTCGGTAGCCTCTGTGTGTTCTTGACAACTGATATGATCTGTGTTAGGGATTTTTCTTGTATGAATCACAGTGCTTGAATAATTATTTGAACACCATGCTGTCTAGATTGATTCAAATGCAAGAAAATCCTAATTTCTAAGGATTGGATAAGATCCTTCTTCGTTTTGAGCTCCACAAATACTCAAGCAGGTTTTACCTCTTTATGATTACTGATTACATAGTATATATAAAAGTGGACACTAATTTTCTCTATATCTTTGTTAAACCAACTTGTGAAACACCTTGCAAATGACCAAGCATAACCAAATGCAAAACTTAACCATACAAACCATAATTATGAATATAGCATAAATCAGTGATACAAGGATTTTCATCATTCTTCCTTTTGATTTTAGGAGGGATAACCTAATGATTCACTTCAAGGAATCACTAAAATGGACACTGTCCTACTGACATGAGTCCTTACTGAGTTCAGTTTGTTTTTTCTTAGTAACAAAAGTGTTTTAATTGAAATAATTTTGAATAGTTTTGAAAACTTGGATGATGATAGATTATCAGACTAAGACCTAGTTCAGTGCCTATCCTTTGGGTTACAAAGTCAATAAGCCCAAATCTCACATAAACAAAACACTGTAAGCTGCCTTGCAACCTACATGAAATTTAGATAATCTGCCTTACAAATTATCTAGTTACCTCTAAAATACTATATCAAATCTTTAAATACTGATATGCTTCCTAAAACCACTCACAAAACTTAGTTCTTTACATGAAAGAAATTTGCAAGTAATTAAATAGTTACCTTGTAACCAAAATACTTCAGACTGCCTTACAACCTTAAGCATAAAAAAGCATACATAGGAAATAAAGAGACACCAATAGAGAAGAGTAAAATTGCACCGTATTCTATTGATGTGATCCTTCTTTCATACATGAAAAAGCTTTGAAGCTTGAAAACACAGGCACAAATTTAGAAAGTCTGATTTTACAATATATTTCATCACTTTCAATTACAACTTTTTTCTATTTATAGGTCTTTACCATCTTGGAATCCTTTTCAAAAGGATGCAAAAAGCTTCAGATGGTCTCAGAAAACCTAACCCTAAAAATACAGAAAAGACAAAAAGAGAGAGAAGAAGCAGTGGAACGACCAAGTCAAGAGATGAAATTAGATATTCTTTGTTGTTCACCTGATCTGGCGACTTCATTCTGATAGTATACATAGTAGCTGGTAGTATTTATGTTGAGTCTAGATGACCATGCTTATATACTCACCTACACTTTCCTTTAGTAATAACTGACTTCCTTATCTTTAATAGTGAGGCGCCAAGTGTTCACCTTTACTCATCGTCCAAGAATTCTTCCTCAACTGCTAGCTTCTTTCTTTTGGGTGTGGTCATCAATTCCCATGCTTTCACTTCATCATCGATTGGCCACTTGAAATCTTGAGTGCCCTGTACTTGTGCCTTTTGCCTGTCCCATCTGACATCAGTGATGTTCTTAACATCAACTACAAACTTATTGATATCAGTTTCTGCCTTGAAAGCTTAATCCAAGATCTTATTGAATCCTTCAATATCCACATCTGGCCCTAAAATAAATGCCTCATCACTAGGCATTTTGCTGTCAAATTCATTCCTTTAGACATCTAAGGCTTTTACTTGATCATCATCTCTCCTTAAGGAAGGAACAAATCTATTAAAATCAGTAGAAAAGAGGCTTAACTTAACCTCTATTTGATTCAATTTGCCTTTAAAGAATGAGAGAGCAATATTGACCCTTTTGATCTCATCTTCCACCTTTGTCACTATCTCTGGAAAATCTGACCTCAGGGCTTGTAGAGATGCAAGATTCTCAAACAATTGTACCCTGGTGGACCACTTGGTAAAATAGGGGTTTAAGATAGCAAGATACCCCATCACCTCTGTATGCAAAGTTGGAAACTTGTTATAGGAATTAAGTATAACATCAGTCTTATCCTTCAAGACCTCAATTCTATGTTGTAGAATAACTCTTAATGCTCTCAAGGTAACTTCATTCTTATTTTGTCCTATATCCTCCTCAACCACCTCTTCTGATTTTGCCTTGTCTTCAATTTGCAACAGCTGTGGTTGTATAGGCACATACATCACCTCAGGCTTCTCTTCCAATTCCTTCATCAATATTTTTATCACCAGATCTTGTTGGTGTAGCTGGATATGGCACATTTCCTGGTCTTTAGCCAATGCACTTATTTCTTCTAACAATGTGCTACACTTATCAAACAACTGTTTAGTCTTGTCCTCATTTAAGTGAGCCTAGTGTGTCATGATTTGGGATATTTCCAAATCCCCTGTATTCTACACAGACCAGACCATCTGATTTCCCACCATGTTTTCTGAAATGTTTACTAGCTGAGGCTTTTGATCCTTCAGACATAGGCTCCACATTGCAAAAGCTTGAGATTTTGGGCTATACCCAAATCCTTTGATTATATCTCCCATTTGCACTTCACTGGCCATCTTCAGATCAGGCTGCTTTCTTATTTGGTCAATTATGAAGGAAGATGCTAAGTCCCATCCCTCAGCCAATAATATGCCACTATCCAACACCAACTTCCTGGCTTCCTCAAGTGAGATGTCCTCACTTTCTGGATCATAAGACTGCAGGGCCACTAAGGTCTCATTTGTTATTGTCTCCTTTCCATCAATAGTCAATTGAGCTCTTATCTGCTCCTTCTTATACCATCTTAGGAAGTCTTTAAACTCCTCAATTTTGACAAAGTTGTCATCACTCAAAAATTGTTGTTGATGGATCAATCTTTCATCAACACCAGCCTTAAGAGGCAATTCAACCTTCTCCTCCAAATCAGGCTGTTTCTTTTTGCCTTCCCTAATCAATTTTCTCAGGTTATGGTCATATAACCTATTTCCTAGCACTAGGGCTCTTGATTTATCCTTTTTGTTCTCTTGCCCCTCACTTGAAGGCTGACCTATCTCCATTTTTTTCCTCTTAGCAGTAGGCTCTTCTAAATCATCTGGTTGTGTGGCCACTGTTAAGTCAGTAATGTGGCCCTCTGCTCCCTGGAGCTGTGGCATCTCAGCAACATCTTGCTGAGGTTGAACATATCTAGTAGGATGGGCGTAGTCACTGTCACTACTGCTATCATATTCAGACTCTAAATGGTCTGGCCCTTGGGCACCTTTCTTATCAAGAACAGTCTCAAGCTGTTCATTGAGCACATAAAAATTATCGATCATGGCCTTTATTTTGTCAAAATATGGGAGATTAGGCTAGAAACTCCCAAAAGCTAACCCATTTCTTTTGATTTTCCTTTCAAGGTTTAACAACTCCTGAATCCTTGTTCTTCTTGTCTTAAAATCATCTTCATCAAGGATGTTCCTTGTTGCATCCTCCTCAATACATTCACAATGGACATTGGTATTGGGGATTGTGGGAGTATACAATTTCCTGACTCCTGTCATGAAGCCTTCAGGGTCAATATATCTGTAAGCTTCTGCCCCCATTCTGCACCCTTCTAACCATTGGCTAACTGCATCAATAGCACCTTTACCAATTGTGAAATTAGAAATTCTGAATTGTCTAGGGGTGAAGGTCCCCTTCTTATGTGGTGCAAAGTACTCATTATCTGTTAACAACAGTTGCCAAATGAATTCCATTGCTGCCACCCTTGCTGGTGCATGGTAAGGAAAGATATGAGGGGGATGAATACGTCCATATACCCTTATTATGGTATAGTTCTCCTCTAGGAAGAAATCTCCCCAATTATGGTCTCCCTCCCATTTATCCGAGTAATCACAAGGCCTTAACAACTGCATAACCTTAATAGGGACCCTTGTTCTGCTGATGCCTAAACTCTATATTATTGGATACACAATCCAATTCTGGAAAGCACAATAATCACAGTCCTTAGATGTATAATTCCAAACCTCACCCAAAATTGGATAGGATTATGTCCATCCTGATAAAACCTCTGAGGAGCCAAATTACTCTCATTCATAATCATGAAATTAAAGTATAAGAGTAGATGCATGAGGATGGAATAATGGAAGAATTTGGGTTCCTTTTCCTTAGGGTCTTTCATCTTCTTCTGCGTTGCTATGAATCCCTCATGCATCTGGTCTATAATATTCTGTATATAATCATAATTGGTGCTAGAATGCACCTCCTATAAATCCAACACCATCATCAATATCCCAACATTGATCTTCTCTGCTTCCCCATCTATCCCTAGCACTCTACATAGGGCATAGGCAATGTACTTTATGTAGAAGTGCAATTTCTTGTAATAATAAGGGCCTGTCCCAGACATAGGATCCAAATATTTCCTCACCTCCTTAAGCATATTCTTTTGCAACTATCCTCTAGCAATACCAGGCTTCAAATTATATCTCTGTTCCTATTTAGTCATGTCAATTTTTGTGGACATGGTGCTATACAAGCCAAAAGCTTGCATGAAAGAATTCCTATTGAGGATAAGTAAGGCAGTGCCATCATCCTTTTTAATTGATTTAGACAAAACATCATAATGGTTGGCGAGGCCTAAGAACAAATCTAAATCTATGTAGACATCAGGAACTATTAACCTAGCCAGGCCACAGGTCCAAGGGTTTGACATTGGCATGGCTTTATCAGAATTCTTGTAAAAGTAAGAAAATAGTGAAAAACCTATTGTTCTCGGAGTGTCAGCATCCCTGATACCACAGTAGTCATCTTTAAGAAGATTAGCATCTGCCCTCTTATTCTGAGTTGAACCTGGCAATAATTTGAGGAATTCATCTGAGAAATTCTGTTTCCCCTTGGATTCTTTGTCTGCCTTTTCACTCCTACCACTAGTTGAAGCTACACTAACTGCCCTGCTCATGTTTTCTGTGCTTGAATCCCTTTTCTTTTACTGATATTGAAACAAATCTATCTTCAAATATTTACTTACTCCTTTGTGCACAATTCTTAGGAATTCAAAGCCTATTGATCAATGGAAAACTCTGTAACTCTCTGATTTCTTCTCTCTTCTCAGAACACCTAGCACTTTTTTACTCTGAAAATCTAAAAGAAAGTTAAGTTAAAATGAATCCTTGATTAGTTCTTTATGGTAATTGTTCCCAGTACACGGCTCATCATTTGAAAAAACAACAATTCTGTCTTCAATTCAGCATGCTACGAAATTAATTGAAAACCTAGCCGTAGTTCGATGAGCGTGACAGGAAATCAAGTTCACAAATCTGAATCCTCTAAAAAACCTTATAAAATTTGAATGAGATGACATGTCTTCAGGTGATTGTCTCTCTGTCATACATCTCAGCTACCCTTTTTTACATAGTAATCAATATCTGAGCCTGTCATTGGATGATGAATGACTCACATTGTCATATCAGATACTGTCGCCTTTTCTTAATATTTGATATCAGGCTACCACGTGACTATATATAGTCTCTTTGTTGCTAACCCAAGTCCTTAACACATGATTCTTCTGGAGACTCAGCGACTATGTAACTTTCCTTGTCTTAGTTAACCAAAGTTATCATCTGGCGATCACATGACAGTGAAGAAATCAAAGTTGCTGGATGTTAGAACTAACTCACATCCACTTCAGAGACTACATGACTAACTGTTATCCTTGGATTTCATGGTTATCACCCAGTCACTGAGTGTTTTCTTTCTTTTACCAGGCCCCGTGACTACCCCTAGTCGCCTAATCACAGAACACAAATGCTGAATGTCAAAATCCCTTAGAGACAATGTGACAGGTAATTTTACCCTTTGGCCCATCTGACGACTACATGACATACCCTTATCTCCAAGTCATGAGCACTTTTCCTTTTGGACTCTTTTATTCATAGACTTTGCGACCACCGTAGGATCTCTTAATCACTTCATCTGACGGCTCCCGCTAGATCGCTAAGTAATCTATCATACCCTCAAAATATTTGGAGACTATGCGACAAGCAAAGACCTTTATACTTAGTCTCGTAATCGCTGAATAATTTCTTACCATTTGGTGACCATGCAATAAGCCTTTAGTCAACTTACCCTTGGACACGTGTCTCATTGATTACTTGTCTTTGCACTGCAGAATAGAAAGCTGACTCATCATTTCAATCTAGCGACAACCTGACTGTGTTTCATATCAAACCGCATATGGTTAGTCACGATGTCTGAGCATCTTTCTCTTAACTTCCATCTTTTCTGGAGACCATGCGACTAAAGCCTTGCACTATTCATTTAACTGTGAATCAATCTAGTGATTATGCGACAACTAGAAATCGCCAAGTCTCGTGATAAACCTTTAATTGCTGATCTTTTTCTTGCGACACCATGACTTATCTATGGGTCCCTTCATATACTACTGACTTGTTACTCATTCCGCGACTACGTGATATGAAGAAATCACAAAGTCGCATAAATTTGAAAGAATATTCTAATTCTATGAGAGACTATGCGACACAAGCTAATCGCCAAGTCTAGAAGAAAAAATGAATATGCCATTCCGGCTATGTGACTAGGTGATCAAATTTGTAACACATGACTTAAGTGAATCCAAAAAGTAACACCAAAATAGAAGTGAGATGAACATCTTGGGGTTTCTTTTTATTTCTGCACACCAAACAAGACCTAGGGTTTTGAGGTTTTGCAACTTTATATGGGTTCTGACCTGAAAACCTGAAAACTTCAACAGGGAGATGACAAATAAACTAAGAGATTTCTATCTCTAAACATGAAACCAGAATGAGGACCTACGAAAATTTTAGGGAAACAGGCCAAAACTGGGAATACAACCAACAATGGCTCTAATGAGGATTGACTAAACATAGTTTATGGCAAAGAACCACAAAATCTTTGGTTGTAGACCACTTCAAAAAATGGAGAGAAACCTAAAGCAGAATGGGAAATATTTACAAAACTTTAAAATAGGGAAAGATATCTACAATATGGTACACATTCACTTGTGCATTGCTTTGATTTTTACTCAAAGAAAGGCTTCAAAAATTTTCCATGCACAGGCAACTCAAAACTTTCTCCCTCCATATTTTTCAATAAATATGACTCTTTGCCAAAATGGTCTAAAATAATATAAGGTCCTAGCCATAAAGACTCAAATTTTTTGTGCTTACCTCTATCCTCTGCCCTTGCATTCCATTGGAGAACTAAGTCGCCAGCCTGAAACCTTTTGTCAGTAGCCCTTTTGTCAAGCATATACTTCATTTTTTGCTGTAACTTTATGTTCTCCCTCTGACTATCTCTCCTTGTTTCCTCTAATTCTATCAACTATATCATCCTGTATTGCATCTTGTCAGAGACATCTAAATGTTCTTCTTGTATGAATTGGCAAATAGGTAATAGATTGTTAATTGGAAATCTTGCTTATAAACCATATACTAACTCAAAAGGAGACTTACCAGTTGCTTTCTTGAGTGTTATCCTATTAGCCCAAAGAGCTAGTTTGAATTTTGTGTGCCATGTTCTCTTATTTTGTTCTAGAGTCCTCTTTAGTATCTTCAATATGCTTTTATTGCTAGACTCAGCTTGTCCATTAGCCTGTGGGTGATATGGGGATGAGTATGATATTATAATCCCATACCTTTCACAGAAACTTGTCATTTCTTCTGATCTGAAACTCATAGCATTATCCATTACTAATTTACTAGGCACACCAAACCTGGTTAAAATATTATCCATGAGAAACTCAGTAATCACCTTGCTGGTTTCTCTCCTTGTAGGGATAGCTTCAATCCATTTAGTAAAGTAATCAGTGGCAACCAATATCCAACTATGCCCTGCACTATACTTCTCCTAAAATTCACCCATAAAGTCAATCCCCCACATAGCAAAAGGAGCCTCAGGACTCACTGGATTCAACAACAGAGCACCTGCAAATTTCAATTTATTGGAAAACCTCTGACATGGTTCACGTTTCCTGACATGTGTATAAGTATCTTTGAACAAAGTAGGCCAATAATACCCTAATCTCAAAATCTTATGTGCGGTGGTTTTAGCAGAAAAGTGACCTCCACATTCTCCTTCATGCATCTCAGTCAGAACTTTCTTAGCTTGGTATACATTAAGACACAACAATAGTACACCACTCTTATCTTTCCAAAACAAATCACCTTAGATTAGAATATACCTTTGAGTTTGCAATTTCAGACTCCTCTTCTGATTTTTAGACAAATGATCAGGACACTTAGCATTTTTGAGAAAGAAAACAATATCAGTGTAATATGGTTGCCTCTCTATACTAGTAATGGCTTGGTCATGTATTTTTGTCTGGTTCAGCTGTACAAAATCCAGGTTCTCTTCTATCATAAGCTTTGCTAAGCCTTGTCCTCTTATTAATTTGGTAATATTGATTTCAAGATTGAATTCTTGAATTATTGTAATCCACTTGCACCTCTTACCAGTTACCTCTGACTATGTAAGGATATCTTTTACTGCTGAATGAGGAACATAGGCCTGCACCTTAGCAAAAACCAAGTAGGGCCTAAAAGAATTTACATCTTTTACCAATGCACAAACCTGCTTTTCCATTATTTCATAGTTAAGCTCTGCAGCCTGCAAGGATCTACTATAAAAAGCTATGGGATGTTCAAATCCTTGTTCATCCTTTTGAAGCAATATGGCAGCAATTGTATGAAATGAGGCAAATGAAAACAAAGAGAAAGGCTTAGTGTAATTTGGAGATTTCAAAACTGGAGCCTCTTGCACTACCTTTTTTATTCTTTCAAATGCTAGTTGAGCCTCTTCATTCCAAACAAACTTAGCATCTTTCTTTAGCAATTTTGCAATGGGTTTAACAATTTCTGCAAAATTGACTATAAATCTTCTGACAAAATTTATCTTTCCTAAAAAGGATTGCACACCTTTTAAATTCTTTGGAGTAATCACTCTTTGAATTGCTTCCACTCTCTCAGGGTCTATCCTTACCCCTTCCCTGGACACTATATGTCCAAGCAACTTCCCCTCTTTGACTGCAAAATTACACTTCTTAGGATTTAGTGAAACACCATATTCCAATGCTTTGTTAAAAATCTTACCCAAGTGATCACAGTGATCAATAGCCCTTTTGGAATATGCACTCAAGTCATCTTGATAAATAACCATGAATAGATCTATGAATTCCTTGAAAGAAACATCCATGGCCCTATGAAAAGTTACCCCTGCATTTATTAATCCAAAAGGCATCCTAATATACACATCTGTTTCTGACCTTTGCATGAATTATGCCTTCTTCTCCTTAGATGCTCTTGGTGGCTATCAAAAACAATGAATTCTTAACTCACAATTGAGTTTGAACATCTATTTATACTAGTTATTGGCTTAATTCTTGATTTACGCATCGCAAGTTAACTCTAGATCCAAGGTTTACAACTTGACTTTGATCTTTAGTTAGATATGTTTTAGATCCGTTAGGATACTTTAAAACATTTACATAAATCTTGCTTGACCCTTAAGTTATGATTTAAAACAAATTAAAACTCTATAAATAGAATTACATTGCTTTATCCGTCGTGTAAAACTCAGATCCACTATTTGTGGGTTCTCTAACTGACTGTCGGTTCTAACGGTCGGTTTCCTTAGTCGTCGGTGTTCCTTTCTTGAACTAGTCATCGAGTATGCCTTTTCTATTTTGTTGGTTTTATTCTCAAAATTGTGTCGTTGGTGATGCTTGTAGTCACCAATGATGCTTGTCAATTCCATACTTAGTATTTTTCATGACCTTTGTATTCTGTTGGGTATGCTCATTGTTCGCCGGTAATTCTTGTAGTCCACCGGTCATGCTTGTAGTCCTCTGGTGATCTCTGTAGTCTGTCGGTGATCTTTGTTAATTTTTTTCACTAAGTATACTAATGGAAAAATTAATGTCATAAAAAATTAGTGCCCTTATTCCTAGCAATAGGCCATATGACCATTTATTGAGAAAGGAAATTAGAAAAGGAAAGAAATTACTACAGGAGGAAGAAGAGAATGTTGAATTTCCTCTTCAAGCATGTATTGATGACAGGATGATTCATTAGCAACAATTCCTAAATGATGATAATTTCATAAAAACTAAGGAATTTAAGGATTTCCTTAGGTGGCATAAACAATAGGAAGTTAAGAATCAGCTTGAGATAGATGGAGGAGAGCCAGTAATAGTAAAAGCCTTATTCTCTATACAAAATTATGATCCTAAAATAGAGGATATTTCTCCAGAAGAAGCAAGGAGAATGGTTAAAGCTAGTGGGATGCTACTTGTTGAGGGATGGGATTTAGCCTTAGCATTTATTATTGACCAAATAAGGAGGGAGCCAGATCTCAAACTGTCATCAGAAGTCTAGGTGGGGGAGCTGATAAAGTTATTTGGTTATGATCCAAAATCCCAGGCTGTTGGTATGCAGAGCCTAGCTCCTAAGGATCAAAAGCCAGCCTTAATAAATATTCAAGAAAGCATGGTAGGTAATCAGATGGTGTGGTCTCTTAATAACACCAAAGATATGGAGATATCACAAGTGTTGTCAGACTTTTCTTAACTAAATGTGGCAAAAATAGAGCAGATATCTAAGAGATATAGTACTCTGATAGAAGAGACCAGTGCTCTTGCAAAGGATAGGGAGCTGTGTCAGATCAAGATCTGTGCTTTGGAAAAAAATTAGAGAGTTGACTCATCAACTAATGGAGAAGCCTGAGGTCATTCCAGCACCATTGAAGGATATTGCTCATGAAGAGGTTCAAACAGAATTTACAGGGGATAACACCGAGACACAGCAACAAAAAAAAGAGAACAATGAAACAGTCTCAGGGGCATAAATGAGCATCTTCAAGCACATGATTGATATTTTTAAGGATAAGACTGATTTGATCTTTGGTGCATATAATAAACTTCCTACTTTACACACTGAGGTAATTAATTATATTGCTATTTTAAACCCTTATTTTGGGACATGGTCTAGTAGGACACAACTGTTTAAAAGGTTGGCCTCTTTACAACCTCATAGAAATGACTTTCCAGAGATAGTTACTGAGGTTGGAGATGAAATGGAAAAGATAAATATAACTTGTCCTTTCTTCAAAGGAAAGTTAAATTAGATTGAGTCTAAAATGAATCTTCTTGGATCAGACTTCAATAGATTTATTCCTCCAATCAAGGGAGATGATGGTCAGATCAAAGCTTTAGAGGTATGTAGAGCAGAGTTTGATAACAAGTTTCCTAAGAAAGAGGCATTTATTAATAATGATATAGAATTAGATATCGAGTGCTACAACAATATCTTAGATGAATCCTTTAAAGCTAAGACTGACATCAATTAATTCTTAGTAGATGTCAAGAATATAATAGATGCTCAGTGGAATATGGAGAAAGCACGACTAGAAAGCATTTAGAGCTTTAATTGGCCTATAGAAGATGATGTAGCAGCATGGGACACATTGAAAAATCCAAAGAAGAAGAAGGCTACTACTGACATAGACTTGGACATCTTGGATGCAGAGTAAAGGACACCTGGCACCTGCTCTCTGGGGACAGGGAATTTAGTAATCTTAAAGACTAGTGTAGGTTATCTTGAAATGGCAGTCACTAGATCTCAAAATAAATCAGATGCTATCTTGAACAACTACAGACAAAGGTGCCAGAGCTCACAAGAGGACAAAGTGCAAATCATTCTTGTATTTTGTCTTTTCTATGTTTTTAGGGTTAGGTCTCCAAATCATCTGAAGCTTGTTTCATCCTTGTCTTAAGGATTCCAAGATGATTTGAGACTATACATATGTGTAATTGTAACCTTTTTAAAAAAGGACAAAGAGAGAGTTGGAAATTTTAATAGAATTAGAAGGTAGACTAAAATTGTGTCCGAACCTTTGTACTATTTGTCTATCTAATGTATTTGAAGTTATAAGACATCAATATAAATATCTTGTAATCTCTTTTTTGCATTTGAATTGTCTCTTTACATTTCTATTATTGTTCTTGTGTGTTTATCTGTAAGGCATTTAAGCACACTGATCATAAGGTGATTGTGCAGTTACTTGTAAATTCCTTCAAGGAAGGATAAAATTGTTTCAAGTAACCCATGGAACATAACATTAGTTTGAGGATTGGATGATAAAGTTATAGGGAGAGGATAGTTTATAAGGTATTCTATCTTTGTTGCAAGCATTTTATTGATTACCTTACTATGGATTTATACGAGATATTGACTCATAGCCTAGGGATTAGGCACTGGTTTTATGTTTTCTAAGTAATTGATTCACAATCCAATATTTTCAAAATTACTTAATCATGTTCACTACAAAATAGATAATCCCATTCAAGTGATTGTATTCTTAGGGTACAATTCAGTTTGCTGATTCCTTGAAGAGAGGATCATTAGGTTGCCCCCCCTAAAATCAAAAGGAAGAAGGATGAAAATACTTATCTCATTGGTTTATGTTATTGAGACCATAGCCTAGCTTATAGTACTAAAACAATGACTGAAGAATCAATAATCTATCATAGGTAATACCTGCCTGAGTTTGCAGAGCTCAAAAAATAAGGAGGTGATAATAGGTATCCCCAGTGTTATCAAATACCTCATCAATTAGCCTTTATCTTTCATAAAAACGAGTTTTCATTCAAGTATATAAGTATACTGTCATTTTAAGGTTGTGTTGCAAGAAAAAGAGCTAACAAATTGGCGACTCTGCTAGGGAATAGAGATTGTAAAGTCTTGGTAAAAATATTCAAGATCTCTAAGGTTTTCAAAGATAGTATATTTACAGTTGTACTTGCCAATGTCATTTTGATAAGTATTCATTTATCCCAAACAACTGTTGGGTGGCAACTCTAAAGTTAAATCTCTGAGATTAGTACAAGTTAAGTAAACATCTTTCAAAATGAATACTAGGTCAAAAACCAGGGGGAATCCTAAAATTGCATTAGATGGAGGAATCCCATCAACTTCAAGAATGGAGATTTCTTGGAGGAAGAAAAGAAACCAAGTCAGTATAGATCAAGCTTCTCCAAGAAGCCAAGACAACACTACTAGGAGAGAGGAGGGTAGTAATCTATTTAATTATAAAGGCAATACTTCAAAATATGAAGGTCCAGAAAGAGGATTAGAAACATTTGCAGCTACTTCCACTTCTAGTGAACGAGAAGGAACATACACCATAAGTTTAGATTATGAGGTTCCTTCTCATAAGATTGCTGAGGAGGAAATAATCATCATGAAACATCTTTCCCTTATTCGACAGATGAAGAGGGAAAAATAACATAGAAAGAAAAAACACATGAACATAAGGATGTTGACAGAAGTAGAAGAAGATCCTCAAGACATCAAACTACAAGGAATACTGAGAGGTCTCAAAAAGATCAAGAAATACCCAACACCCACAGAGCTTCTAGCTCAAAAAATGTTAAGGAAAAAGGTAAACAAAAGATCAATGAAAGAAAAATTGAAGGGCCTAAGGTTCAGAAGGCCCTAACAAAGAAAATGTCCAAATTGGATATTGATCTTGAAAGACTAAGAATAGAAAAGGAAACCATGGAAAAAATCCTAGAAAAAGCTCAGATGGAAGCCGCAACAATAGAAATGAAAAAGAAAATAGATTTTTTGCAGTCTTCCAAATATTCTTATGCTGGAACTAAGAACACAACATCTTACAAAATAAAAGCTACTACCTTCAAAGAGATTGATAATTTTCAAAGGA
Source organism: Thuja plicata (assembly GCA_018584345.1). Classification (NCBI taxonomy): domain Eukaryota; kingdom Viridiplantae; phylum Streptophyta; class Pinopsida; order Cupressales; family Cupressaceae; genus Thuja; species Thuja plicata. The sequence continues at coordinate 582,314 of MU225881.1, forward strand.
AACCATTGAACCTTGAAAGGTACAAGCAATTTAATTTTATTGGCATTCCTGGATACCCAAATGCATTTCCAAAAGATGTGGGCAATGTAGGAGAAAAGATCCCAAAATTTGCAGGGAATAATGTCATCTCTTGTGAAACACACTTAAGAAAATTTATTGATTTTGTTGATGATTTGAATATTACTCATGAAGATGTGTTGATGAAGCTTTTTGTTCATTCTCTAGTAGAGGATGCTAGAGAATGGTTTAGAAGTATTTCTAATGGCTTTGTTGCTTCCATGGATGAATTAATTGAGTTATTGAAAGATCAATATGGTGATAAGAAAAATAAGGGGTTCTTACTAAACAAGTTCAATAACATAAAAAATAACTATAATGAAGAGGTCACCGAGTTCAATACCAAATTCCAAAGAGAAATGCATAAATTGTTTCTAAAAATAAGGCTGGATGAAGAGGTATGTCTAGAAACCTATTTAAATGCTTTTGATTCTAAAATGGGTTATGCTCTTAGGGATAAAAATCCAAGAACCTCACTGATGCTTAAAAGATAGTAGTAAATATTGAGATGAATAGAAGGCCATCTGGTAAACTAAATAGGAGAGATGATGCATGGTTTAGTAGGAGTAACCTAAAGGAACCAAAATATAAAGAGTATAGGGCTCCTCAAAATAATAGGCCTTCCTATAATAACACTTATAATCCTTAGAATAGAATGCAAAATCATCCTTATGGAACTCATTTTAAGGATGGGAAGCCTATTGCTCCACCTAGAAAAGAAAAACCTAAGAATAGAACTCTAGACCCTTTGCATAAAAATGCTGTCCATTTGTGTAATGATGATTTCTGGTGTGAGGCTAGTGAAGCCCCACCTAATCCTGATTTCTGCATTGTTTCCTTAGATCTGAAAGCAACCTAAGGACAAGGGAATGATGAAAGTGAACAATGTGATTATAATATGACAAATGCCTATTCATGTCATGATGTAGATTCAGATAATGAAATTGAAAATCATGATTCATATGGTTCACAAGGAAATGTAGAGATTCATCATCAACAAATTTTATCAGACAATGAGATAGAAGAAAAAGATGACCATATAAGATATTATGCACAAAACAATCAAGACCTTTCATTGGTCAGAAAAGCTTCAGATGAAGAAAAAGAAAGAATTACTGTAGATCTGGTGAACAAAGCTAGAAGCAACTATCATTTAAGGAATATAATAGTTGGGGGTACTGGTAGTCAACCATCTGGTGTATTTATAAAAGAAAATAAAATAGACACCAAATATGTACAAAAGAAAGATGGACCTAGGGAAAGTGAAAACAAACCTAAGGTCAAGATTATAACTAAAGCCATAGAGCCTATTGTTGTACAAGAAGGAAAAGCAAAGGCACAAGAAACAAGTACTTCTTCTCTTAAGATAGAAAACAAAAAATCTAAGAAAGAAGAACCAACTCTAAACATACAGATTGAGGAAAATAATATTATTTTTGAAAAACCAAAGTCCTCAGATATAAAATATACTCCAGTAGACATGGGCCACTATTTGTCTCAAATGACTGTAAAAGTTCCATTTTTAGAGATGATGAGAATCAAGGAACATAAAGAAAAGGTTCTATCATTATTAAACAGTGTGCCTAAAGTGAAAATTCAAAGTCCAAAAAATGTTGATAAGAGACCAAGTAACAAAGGGAAGGAAGCTGAAGTAATGATTTCTGAGATTCCTCAGATTTTCTTAAACACAACTACTTCTCCTAAGGTTGTAGACCCATTTTTTCTAACATTGGTAATTAATGGAAGGATGCTTAAAAATTGTATGATTGATTCAGGAGCATCAAATACTGTCATGCCAGTAGAAATTATGAAGTCTATGGGATTACAAGTGGACACTCCTTATGGGAGATGTCAAGCAATGAATTCTAGGGAAGTCCCTGTTATTGGTACTATTAAAGCCATGCATTACAAATTAGCAGTGTGTCCTGATGTGATTTTAAATATGAATGTTCTTGTTGTTGACATACCACCACATTATGGGATATTACTATCTAGAAAGTGGAGTGCTTCAATGGGAGGTAGTATACAAAGTGATTTATCATATGCTACTTTTAAAATTAATGGAAATAATGTTAGAGTGTCAAGAGAAGGTAGGACTCCTCACATGATTGAGTGGTATGAAGACACTAACATTAACTATTGTATTGATGTGGATATGGAGAAATTTAGAGTACAGAGGATTGATCATCATCATCAGAGTGAAAATATTGATCCTCTGGTTAAAGAATTGACTGTGCAAAATGGTGGATTGTGGAAAATGTATTTTGATGGAGCTTGCTCAAAAGAAGGATCAGGAGCTGGTGTATTATTGGTATCTCCATCAGGTACAACCTTCAGATATTCTTTTTTGCTAGCCTTTCAATGTACAAATAATACAAAAGAGTATGAGGCTTTATCTTTAGGGTTAGAAATTTCCATTAAACATGGAATAAAATATTTAAAAGTTTATGGTGATTCTGAATTAGTGGTAGCCCAAATAAGATCTAAATATGCAGTGAAAAATGATGGATTAAAGATGTATAAATATGCTATTTGGGATCAAATTGAAATCGATGCCTTTGATATAAGTTGGATAGAAAGGTCTAAGAATATAATGGCAGATTTCTTAGCAAACATTGGTCTGAAAACTGATGATCAGACTTTACATGGGGTATCAATACTTGAAGTTGAGACAAGATCAATTTTTCCAGATAATATATACAGCTGGCAAGTTTTTTCAGGATGACCAAGACATTTTGAGATTCATTCAATGTCTGGAACATTATGAGAATCAGTGCATAGATTGCAATACTTTTCTTAAGAATAATAATGGTAAATATTATGTCTTAGGAAATGAGGTTGTCCAATTGAGTTCCAATCAGATTCCTAAGGGTCTGGTTGAACTTGAAGCATTATTCAGTAGTCAAAATGATCACTCAACAAAAATAAGCAATGCTAAGGTTGAGGAATTGGAGGAAATTAAATTAGGATCAAAAACTAGTCCTCAAGTTTTTTATATTGGAAAAGGATTAGATTCCCATATAAGGACAAATTTGATTAAACTATTGAGAAAATATAAGCATGTTTTTGCATGGTCATATGAGGATTTAAAAGCTTATAGGGAAGACCTTTTCCAACATGAGATCCCACTAAAATCAGAGGTGAAACCATTTAGGCTAAAATAGAGGCCTATCAATCCTTTGCTGGCTCCTAAGATGCAACAAGAGTTGATGAACTTAAAGGATGCTAGGATTATCCAGTCTATCAGACACTCAACATGGGTTTCAAACTTGGTGCCAGTAAGAAAAAATATTGGTGACATCAGATTATGTGTGGATTTCAGAAATTTAAATATTACCTCACTAAAAGATAATTATTCTTTACCCAACATGGAGGCAATGTTACACAAAGTGACTAGTTGTGAGATGCTGTCAATGATGGATGGTTTCTCATGCTAAAAAAAAGTTTTAGTGAAGGAATCAGAGCAGTACAAGACTGCATTTACCACTCCTTGGGGAACTTATGTCTATATTAGAATGCCATTTTGATTGATAAACGCAGGAGAAACTTTTCAAAGGGCCATGGATGTTGCTTTTAAAGAATTTATTGACTTGTTCATGGTCATTTATCAGGATGATCTAACTGCATAATCTAAGAAAGCTAAAGATCATTGTGAACACCTGGGTAAAATTTTCAATAAAGCTTTAGAATATGGTGTTTCATTAAATACTAAGAAGTGTCATTTTGCAGTACATGAGGGAAAGTTGTTGGGACACATAGTGTCTAAAGATGGAGTAAGAATAGACCCAGAAAGAATAGAAGCAATCCAGAAGGTCATTGCTCCAAAAATATTAAAGGGAGTTCAATATTTCTTAGGAAAGATCAATTTTGTCAGAAGATTTATAGCAAACTTTGCAGAAATTGTCAAACCTATCATAAAGTTGCTGAAAAAAGATGCAAAATTAATTGGAATGAAGAAGCTCAAATGGCATTTGCAAAAATAAAGAAGGCAGTGCAAGAGGATCCTATTCTAAAATCACCTGATTATAGTAAGCCCTTTTCTCTATTTTCATTTGCATCTTATCACACAATTGCTGCTGTTTTACTACAAAAGGATGAAGAAGGATTTGAGCATCCAATAGCCTTTTATAGTAAATCTCTCTAGGCTACAGAACTAAACTATGAGATGATGGAGAAGCAGGCATATGCTTTAGTAAAAGCTGTAAAATCTTTTAGACCATATTTGGTCAGTGCTAAAGTGCAAGCATATGTCCCTCACTCAACAGTAAAGGATATTCTTACTCAGTCAGAAGTGACTAGTAAGAGATGTAAGTGGATAAATAGAATTCAGGAATTTAATCTTGAGATCCACGTTACAAAGTTCATAAGAGGTCAGGGTTTGGCCAAACTCATGACAAAGGATAACTTGGATTTAGTGCAAGTGAATGATATAGAGACACATGATCAGACAATTACAAGTATAGAAAGACAACCATTTTATGCTAATATTGTCTATTTTTTAAAGAATGCCAAGTGTCCTAATATTATGACTGACAATCAAAAGAGAAATCTCAAATTGTAGGCTAAAAAATACACCTTAGTCAAAGGAGATTTGTACTGGAAAGACAAAAATGGTGTATTATTGCTATGCTTGGATTAGAGCCAATCTGAGAAAGTTTTAAATGAGATGCATACAGGGGAGTGTGGAGGTCACTTTTCTTCCAAGACCACTACCCACAAAATTTTAAGGGTTGGGTACTATTGGCCTTGTTTATTTAAAGATACATATGCATATGTCAGAAAATGTGAACCTTGTAAGAGGTTCTCAAATAAGCTAAAATTTTTAGGAGCCCTATTATTAAACCCAGTAAGTGCTGAAGCCCCTTTTTCTATGTGGGGAATTGATTTTTTTGGTGAGTTTGTAGAAAAATCCAGTGGAGGACACAAATGGATACTAGTGGCTACTGATTATTTTACAAAGTGGATTGAAGCCATTCCTACAAAAAAGGCAACAAGTAAGGTAGTCACTAAATTTTTAATGGAGAATATTCTGACTAGATTTGGTGTACCTTCAA
>MU225881.1:598213-614748 GCA_018584345.1 Thuja plicata
GAGATTTTCTCTTTCACACTCTACCAGATTACTTGGGTTCTATAGGTCCTAGGATCTCTTCTTCTGTTCTTCTGGCTCACTCTTCTTTCTGACCTCTGAGCATTGTATGCTTCTCTTCTGTAGCATTTTCTTTTCTATAAACGCACTGAGATAAAGTGCCTGCTTTTGCATATTTGGGATTTCGAGCACCTTGTGTTTGTTTATACTCGCACTTAGTTATAAAGTGCCATGGGGGGTTATGATATTTTTCCATTTTGTGCTCATCCACCTTTATCAAGTGAGCGTACCTTCTATGACATTAGCCCATGCTGTGTGTCGGTGACACCGCCCTTTATCTTGTGCTTGTACTTCTATTATACTGTTGGTGTTCCTGATTCAGCTTTCTGTAGATGTTTCTGGCATTGCATTTCAGTATTCCTATCACCCCTCTCCCTGTTTACCATTATGGGGGGGGTTCTCCTGTTGGTTCTATTGCTTCCCAGATTTGATTGATCAGCTCTTCAGACTTTGTCTTCTCTACCTGGTCATGCACTTTTTTAGTGGGGGTTCCAGCAGTTACTTCTGACAATGTTTACAGCTTCATGCTTCAGAGATGCTTCTTGCTCTTTCTTGTTCCTTTCTTTAAGACTTTCCCTAGATTGGAGGCTTTGTTTCCTCCATCTAGTTTATTTCTTGTACTTGGGTACCTGATCAGGCCTTGTTGTCAGGACCCTTCTTTCCTACTTTCTGCAGTAGTCTCCTAGGTTTTTGCTTCTCCCTAAGCTTATCTTAAGGGGGTGTGTTAGAGTAATAGTCTCTTGGGTTATTAATTAAATCATTATGATCTAATTACTAACTCACCTATTCACTCTANTTGCTTAAGCTAATCTTAGGTTTTCCCTTTTGGGGTTTCGTGATTCCTTTTATAAGGATTCACCTCTTTGTTTTTCATGAGTAGTTTTCACATCTCATTGTAACATCTAGAAACATATTGTTAATATATTGTTTTCTTGTGCATATGATGTCTCCTCTGGCTTTTTGGCCTCCATAGTTTTTCCTATCTTCTGTACTTTGCTTCTTCCATGTGACAGGTTTGCATGCAGGCATTCTTGGGAGAATAGGGTTTTTCCTATTCTAACAAGGTCTTGAGATGAGGATTCTGATTTTGCAAACCATTTGAGTGCAGATCAAATAATATTTTCACAGTTAGAGAAAGAAGCAGTTGTAGATATTTTCTTGAAGGAGAAGGACAGGTGTTGGTGACTGAATTTGTTTTTCCCATTCTCCTATATCTGGCTTTTTCTCCATTGTAACAAGGATGTTAAAATTTACACTGCTGGATAGTATTCTAGCTTTTGAGTCTTATTTTCTGAGTACTTTGTCTTAAAATGTATAGAATTAGATGATTTTTTAATAAAGAACAATGTAATCCCTATGCATTATTCATTGATGTCTTTGTATGTATTGTTTTAATTCTTATGTTATAATCTGTAAGGCATTTTGATGCATTGGTTACAAGGTAGCTGTGAGCTTGTTTTTGAGTTTCTTTCAAGGAGAGATTAATTCTTAGAGGCAAAATCTGAGGATTTAAAAATTGTATATGAATTTGATGTCTGGGTATTGGATTGAGAAGAGTGATTTGTAAGGCACTTCACTTGGGTTCTATGTTTTTGGAGTTGAAGGGTTTTCTAGAGATGTGTATTCATTCGACTCTATTGCCCAATAGATAAGGCACTAATCCTTTATTGTCTTGTAGTTTTCATCATCAATCATTTAAAATCAAACCATTTTCCATTTCCTATTTAAAAACATGAATGTTTAGAATCTGTATTGAATAATATAGACATTGTTGGTGATTCATTGAAGAATTGAATCTTATAGGCTAGCCTGCTTGAGTTTCAAACTCAAAGAGAAGAAGGGTGAACATCCTTGTCACATTTGCCATTTTTTCTATAATGGTGTTTAATTTTGTTAAAATCATGGATTGGATTTCTAAGCTCTGCATCAATTGCAAAAAAATACATTAGTAAATCATTGTGAGAACCCCTAATCCACTATAGGATTTCATTGTGAAGCAGTGAGTCTGAAGAGGTACACCCACCCGAGTCTGTGGAGCTCAAAGTGTAGAAGGATTATATCCTTGTTAATTAGCCTTTTCCCTGTATGAATCTAGAATTGGGAATTTGAGAGTCAAGCTTGAATAGCTATAAATTGATTCAAAAAGAAAAAGAGCTAAAAAAATGGCGACTCTGCTGGGGAAGCCATTGAAGTCATAGAGTTGTGTTCTACAAAGAAACTTTCCTCTTGTTTTGTAAAGTGAGTCAAGTTTTCTTTCTGTCATTGAAAAATGTCTCAAAGTCCAAGTTCTTGAAGAAATACCTATACAATCTCCCATGTGGTGAGTGGCGACTCTGAGTTCTCTGATTTGTACCAGTGTGCATGTTTTAAAAAAAAAACTACTAAGAAGTTGGACTTGCAGAGATAGAGGCAACAAATTTTTGGGCTCTTATAACTGAAAATATAATCAAAAGAGGAATTCATATGAGGACCTATCATAAAGGGATGTATGTAAGTTGCTGATTTGAAGAAGGTTAGAGTTGGGAAAGAGATCTCAACTGAAAATATTTTCCTCTGTAAAGAGGTGGAAGCTCTACTAAGTTTTTGAAGGTGATTTGGAGGTGACTTCAAATCAAATAGTTCACAGCAGCTTCATCATATTCCATGTATTCTATTTTTCATTGGATAGCTATTAATCCATGAAAATTAGTTGTCAAAATTTTTCCCTATTAGGTGATATCAACACTAGTTGAAAGGGAAAAAGTGCTGCAATGTTATTTGTATACTATGTTGCTGTTAGCTTCAACTTTCATGTTTGAGTATAGTATGCAAATTATTTGAGAAGTTTTATCAAGTTATTTATGATCAAATTGAAAAGTTTATGAAGGCATGTGGAAATTTACTTTGATTATTTCCAGCCTTGTGTGTGTTTGAGTGTAACCATGTCTAATAAAATGTTACATCAATATAGTAGATAGAGCTTCAACATTAAGTTATATCCAACTCTAAATTTTGAAGGTATCTGTGGTTACCCAAATTATTTTCCATCCAAAATCAGAGAAAAATTGCCAAGATTCAGTGGTGGGAAAGAGGAAAATGCTGAAAAGCATTGAATAAAATTCATGGACTTGATGGAGGATTTTGATATTGAGTATGAGGACTGCATTATGAGATTGTTTATCCAATCTTTGATGGATGATGCGAGATGTTTTTTCTCTTTTCTTCTAGAATATTCTATCTCTTCATGGGAAGAGTTGCGGTCATCCTTTATGGAGCATTTTGGTGAAAAGGTCAATCCAATTGCAGTGAATAGGATTTTTATGGAAATTCAAATAAAAAATGGTGAGTTTGTTCCTCCTTTCAATTTCAGATTTGCAAAAGTATTGGTCAAATCCCAATGGATTTAAGACCAAATGATGCTGTATGTTTGGTTGTTTATTTAGGGGCATTTGATAAAAATATGAGCTACTTGATAAGGGATAAAAAGCCTAAAACCCTGAATCATGCTTTTATGACAATAGTAGATATTGAGAATAATTTAAAATATGGAATCATCCCAAGGGGTTTTCCATAAATTAGAAATCATTTTTATGATGTGTCAAGTGCACTAGATAGGTGTGGATCAAGAAACAAAGACAAATGCCAAGATGTCTTCATGCATGTTGATTTTACTAACCATGTTTCAAATTGTGTTTCAACACAAAATGTGAGTGGAGAATATATTCAGAAAGCAACAACTTCTCCTCATATTGATGTGAGTATGGTTAGTAAAGAAATTTGAAATGTTCTTAAGGCAGAGATAGATTCATACACCAGTTACACACCTAAGAAATTGGAAACTAGTTTTTCCAGTTTTGGGGCTGCAGAGATAAGTTATTTGCAGTCAAATGTGGAAACTAATGAGGGGGCAGGCATTTTGTCAAATGATGATTTTGAAGCCCCAAGCAAAGGAGTTCTATTAGAATTTGCTGATTTTGAATCTAAGTATGAGAGTAATGTTGAATCTGATTATGCTGTTGAATATGCTGACTGTTATGATGATGATGAAATCAATGAATACCAAGACATTGAAAATGAATCTATAGTCGATGATGTTTCATTTCATTTCAGTCTGTGGGTTTTTTCTTCTTTTCAACACCATAATGCAGATTTCTTATCTCAGTTTGGAGAAGATTTTTGTGAACAACCAAGCAATGACTATGATGGAGATGAAAGTTGTGAGAATTCCTTTTCACAAAAAGATATCATCCAATAAATTTCAATCCTTGGTCCCAATGAAGAATTGGTTGAGGAAGAGGATTCATGGAGACACAATGGCCTTGATTTTTGTAAAGATAAACTAATGGTTTATATGCAGCCTTGGGAAAAGGAGGAAAAATTAGCATATGTTGGGAATGATTATGAAGATGCTGATTTATATAAAACAGAGATACATTCTTTTTCTTCAAATGACAATGATGATAACATGTATTTTTCAATTTGTATGCTTTCATATTGTGACTTGTCATGTGAAGATGTTGATCCTAAAAACCATGAGAATGAATGCAAAGTTGCTGCCGGTGGGTCAATGTTAGATTTGTATGAACCAACTTATGATATTTTTCAAGAAAATATCTCCTATGATATAGAGACTAAATCTGATTTTGTCCTTGAACCGGAAATGTATATCAGATTAGTTGACATGGATATTGATGTTTATGACATTGTTAATGGCATGAAATCAATGTTTGGTCAAGAGGAAGTTACTGATGCTGATAATGTCTCCTATAACCGTGATTTACATCAAGAAGATGTGTGCCAAAATGAGAATATATGCAATGAACTGCATACTAATTTATTGAAACCACATTTTGAAATGTTTTACATGGAGCTGAAAGAAGATTTAGATTTTACATCAGATCATTTTTTTCAGCCAGAGGGATGTTTGTTTTTGCAAGAGTGGGATATAGAAAATGCCAAGGCACTATTTTTTAAAGATGTTGAGATGAAGCAACAAGGGCATGTCAGTTATCAGATAGAAAGTCAGTCTTTTCTTTTTTCAATTCAGCATGCTGATGTTTTTAAGGATGAACTAAATATGAATCCACAAGTTGCAGTTCATGGTGATTCATTTGAGTATTTGAGTAGTATGAATGTGGTTGAATGTGAGAATGTTTTCTTTGATGTCCAAGAACTCGCTGAAGTAAGTCATTATGATGCTGGTTGTGAAGTTGAGCTAGAGTGTTTCAAATTTCCTATGCAACTGGTTGATGATTTAGTTGAGCATGAAGAGTGTGTTTTATATTATGTTTCTTTTCAGCAAGATAATGATATTGAAGGACATGGTATTTTGTTGTCATACAATGAATAGAATTCACAATGGTTTGGTGATTGGATGTTTCTAGTTGATGGTGACTATGCTAGTTATATTTTATATGATATGCTGAAAATTTGTAGTTGTATGTTTGATCAAGTGAATGGAAGTAATTATTTTAGTTTACCTCTGATGCATGGAGATGAAAATTAGATTTTTGATAGGGGTAAGTGTTAATTTCAGTTGTGAAAGGGTTTGAGGCCATTTGTGGATAATTTGCATATATTGTACAGTTGCTTTCCCTTCACTTGTGTGGTGTTTTCTTTTAATAGAGGGTTTCCAGTTTTTGAAAGAGAAGAAGAAATAAGAGAGAAGACGTTATAAGAGAAAGGAGAAAAGAGAAGAGATAAGGAAGTTTGATTTATTTTTGTGAATGGTCTGCTTCTACCATGAGATTCTAAAGCTCTCTACATGCCCGCATGGGACACGTGTCCCTAGTCAGAGCCACTGCTGGGACTCAAAAATACAAGGGTTTTTGAGGACCTTGTTAATATTTTGCATTTTGACCCCCTATAAATGCTTTTTATGCCTTTTTTCCCAGATGGAATTTTGAGATCTATCATGCATGTCAAGTGTTCATCACTCTTGTTTTGAAATATGAAGACATCCCAAGTTGTCATATTCAAGTTTCAAGTTGTTTTGTGATGTCTTGATTTGAGCACTTGTCAAATTATGCATTTGTTGCCTAAGTATCAATTTGCTGTAACAGACATAGTTTGCATCTGAATAAATTGAATCCTTTTGTGTTTCATGGGTCATAATTTTGGAAATGTTTAACATGAATATTAGAGAGCTTATGTTACAAAACCCAAGCCATTTCATGTCCGTTTGATAGGTTTTTGGATTCCCCAAAGTTGGTCCTGCTAAACTGTTTAGTTTCTCTGTCATACACAGATTGCTGAATAGTCTACTTTGAGCTTCCCCAAGTTGTATCCGGTTGAATGCCTTGCATAATTGAGTTTTCCCCTATGTTTAAAACATGAGAGTGTACCTATCTGAAGAATTTTAGCCCTTGGCCAATCCGCTTGACCACTGTGCCAACTTGATTCCAAATCCAATTTTTGCATATTTACTGAGTTTTAAATTCAGAAAGTTGTAAGGTGCCGAATTTGCAGATTGATGCTAATCGATCAGTTCAATTTCAGAGAAAGTTAGTTGAAGTTTCATAATTCACATGTGAAGGTGAATCCATGATCAAAGGTTTTGATTCTAAGGGTTCTTTTTGATTAGTTTGTGAATCAAAATTTGAAGATAGTTTGTGCAGATTGCCAGTGCTGAACATAATCAAATTTACAGAATGGTCATTTTACAAGAATGATAAATTTTGGTCTGAATGTTGTTTTCAAGAATCAATTGTGGAACCATTCTCATTGCATGTAAATGTACTATTGTGAACAATGGTGAAGTATCAGAGTATGTTATGGTAGTCTTGCAATGCCCGATCCGAATGAAGTTTATGTTGTTTCAACATTTGCACTATTCTAAAATTGCAAAGTTTGATCAGTTGCACCTCACACAAAAATTTGAATCCGGCAAAGCCCTTTTGCATACATAATTAGTGTGGATGAATCAATCACTTTTCCAAGTGATGGATCTTCAGGAGCTAATCTAGTATCTTTTCAAGTTGCATTTCTGGCATGGTTTGCATATATTTGAATACTTCAAGTTGCATACTAAATGAAGTAGCACATTTTGAACACTGATATCTTATGACCCTAATATTGTTATGTAAATCCCTTTTTCACATGTCCTCATTTTTTGGAAATAAGCATAGTTCTCAGATTGCATGGTTCTAGAGGGCTTTTTGATCAGTTTTTAATGCCTGTTCCTGAGGCCATTTGCTATTTGTTGGACAAGTTTGCAAAGGTATATGTGTTGGTTCTAAGTGATCTCCAGTTTAGTGTTTTTGGGTCCAAATTGCATGATCAATCTTTTTCAAAAGGAAAGTGGTTTTTAATAAGTGGAAATCATTAAGCCAAAATCTCAGGACTTGTTGTCTATTCATGGAGTCCAGTACTCAGTTTATGAAGTCTTAAAAAGCATATTATTATGTTAAATCATTTTGTGATTTAAATAATGGTATTTATAGAAGTGAGCCAATGAACTTGACTGTGGGAGAAATCTGAAACCATGACATAGAAAATGCAATGGGCAGGTGTGAGGCTGAATTCAATCATTTTTACTAACATTCTCCCAGCATGTGACAAAATGGGAGCTTTAGAACAAGAAGCTTATATAGTGCACGCCAGTTGTTTGATAAGTTGCCTCGACAAAATGTAATCTCATGGACTACAATTATTGATGGATGTACACAACATGACCTTTTTGACAAAGCTATAGAAATTGTTAAGAAAATTCAATTAGCAGGCATAAAGCCAGATTCATCAACATTTGCCAGCACATCATGAGGTGCTAGTGAAGGATTTTATGGAGCTTGGCAATGAATTATTTTTTAAAAACAACAAACAAAAAATTCAAAATGCAAGATAAGGTGCACTGAATGCATATAAGTTGAGGGATTTTTTAAGTTTCTAAAACCATATAAGAGGGAGGCTACACAACATCTTGGAGGATTTTGAACTTTTAAAATATTAAAATGCCAAAGCAATTTCTACATAGACTTCCAAAGGGAGGTTGCAAATGCAATTTATGAAGACTTTAAAACATTTAAAAACCTTGCAAATACATTGCCAGTTCCAACACTAGTTTTGGGAGTGGTGTGTGAGTTTTTTGTAAAGTTTTCAAAAATAATACAAGCAAAAGCCCAACACATCATATGAAAGAGGGCATTTTAATATGCAAAAACAACATTGCTAAAAAACAACCAAATGCATTGAGACAGGGGGTATGACATGTTAAAACCAAGAAGACAAGGCATGTGAATTGTTTTAAAAGTTTGAAACAAGGAGCTGCATAAGAGTTTGAATGCAGAACCTGTGCATTACAAGGGAGGTCATCATAACTCAATTTTCAAGTGGCCTCCATAGTAGTAGAAAACATGCAATTAGAAGTTGTTTTGTATCAGCAAGGAGGTTGCGCAAGTCAGTGGAAGTGCTGCGCTGGGCATGGAGTAAGAAATCCTACGCATAGAAGGAAATCTTTTGAAAACACTCAATGATTGCCAATGGTAAATCAGACATGTTGCGCTGAAGTTTAGAGAAGCCAACACATCAAAAGGATGGAGGGCTGCATTTTGAAGTCTAAAAGCATTTTAAAAGACAAATAGCAAACAATGCAAATGAAGAAGGCCACACACTTTTAGCGCAGGAGACAGAAACATGAGGTGTAAATAAGTTTCAATCAAAATCAAATGTCTTGGAGCTATGCGTAGCACTCTATGGAGGGATTTTTCAAAAAAATTTCAACCATAGCAAATATCAGAAGTGTGTAGTATGCAGAGGAGGCTATAAAACTTGAAAAATGAAAATACATTTATCCCACATTGGTGGGGTTTACATTTTTCTTGGTATTTATATAATAAAGTGCATAGATTATGATATGAATAAGAAATAACCAAGAGGCTTTGGTGGGCCCCTTGGCTGGAGGACTCAACACACAGGTGTGCCCCATAATTTTGGGACAAAACATAGAAAAGGCTTTAAAAACTAAAAGGATTTAGTCCCACATTGACCCTGCCGGAAAAAATTAAAATCTTTAAAAGAATGAAGGCACACATATACAAATGTGAAGTAGAGCATGAGGCTCTCTTCACACACAGGCGATTGATAGATGGCAGTACATTGGGAAGCATGCCCAAGCGACAAAGATGAAATTTTGTAGATAGGTGGCGTAGATGATGACAAGGATGCATGGACACATGGTGATTGGTCGCAAAGTCATGGAAGGAAACTGTGGTCAGGAGATAACCACCAATATCACATGATTAACTACCAAGGTAATCACTGGGTACAGTCACGTAGTTGAGAGATGTAGGAGATAACTGCCAGAGATCACGTGATAGTGTAGTCACAAAGTCGCGAGATGAAAGCAGATAACTGCCAGAGATTCTAAGATTGAGAGACCACCGTTGGATGAAGATCAGATCTAAGGGCTAGCACACAGTCTCCAGATCTAATTAGGGTTAGTGAATTGATTTAGAGACTTAGAGACTAGTTTATGCGAGTTAACCGTGGTTAGAGAGTGGTCAGTGTGTGGTCGAGTTAAGCCTATTTAGAGACTTAGAGACTAAGTCTTGTCTCCAAGCCTCTAGATCTAATCATAGTTAAAGAAATATTTTAGAGACTCAGAGACCATAAGAAGAAGTGAACCAGGGTTAAAAGAGGAGTTCCAAGGCTAGTTTGGATCAGCTAGTCAGAGAGTGACAAGTGTCAAAATCTGGTGCATTCTGGAGAATAAATGTGATAAAAGGTAAAATCAGTGCAAAATAGAGATAATATGTGAAAAATATTAAAATGAAATATCATTTCAATTCAATAGTCTAACTATTGAAAAGACATGTAAATTCAAATATTTCAAGATATTCAGACTATTCAAAAAGTTTGCACGAGAGAGGAAGTTTGTTTAGTGATTCAGGGGGCAATTTTTATCAAAATCAACAAGTATCAAATGCCGTTGGAAAGGTCTTGAGATGAGGATTCTGATTTTGCAAACCATTTGAGTGTAGATAAAATCAAATTTTTGAAGTTAGAGAAAGAAGCAATTGTAGATATTTTATTGAAGGAGAAGGAAAGGTGTCGGTGACTGAATTTGTTTTTCCCATTCTCCTATTTCTAGCTTTTTCTCCATTGTAACAAGGATGTTGAATTTTACATTGCTGGGCAGTATTCTAGCTTTTGAGTCTTATTTTCTGAGTACTTTGTCTTAAAATGTATAGAATCAGATGATTTTGTAATAAAGAACAATGGAATCCCTATGCATTATTCGTTGATGTCTTTGTATGTCTTGTTTTAATCCTTGTGTGTTAATTTGTAAGGCATTTTGATGCACTGGTTACAAGGTAGCTGTGAGCTTTTTTCTGAGTTTCTTTCAAGGAGAGATTAATTCTTAGAGGCAAACTATGAGGATTTAAAATTTGCATATGAATTTGATGTCTGGGTATTGAATTGAGAAGAGTGATTTTTAAGGCACTTCACTTGGGTTCTGTGTGTTTGGAGTTGGAGGGTTTTCTAGAGATGTGTATTCATTCGACTCTATTTCCCAATAGATAAGGCACTGGTCCTTTCTTGTCTTGCATTTTTCATCATCAATCATTTAAAATCAAACCATTTTCCATTTCCTATTTAAAAGCATGAATGTTTAGAATCTGTATTGAATAATATAGACATTGTTGGTGATTCATTAAAGAATTGAATCTTATAGGCTAGCCTACCTGAGTTTCAAACTTGAAGAGAAGAAGGGTGAACATCCTTGTCACATTTGCTATTTTTTTTGAAATGTTGTTTACTTTTGTTAAAATCATGGATTAGCTTTCTAAGCTCTGCATCAGTTGCACTAAAATACATTAGTAAATCATTGTGAGAACCCCTAATCCATTATAGGATTTCATTGTGAAGTAGTGAGTCTAAAGAGGTACACCTGCCTGAGTTTGTAGAGCTCAAAGTGTAGAAGGATTATATCCTTGTTAATTAGCCTTTTCCCTGTATGAATATGAAATTGGGAATTTGAGAGTCAAGCTTGAATAGCTATAAATTGATTCAACAATAAAAAGAGCTAACATAATGATTATGAAACCATGCATTTATAGATTCAATCTCATTGTTATTGAAGCCATCTTTTCATTAATTAAGTCACATGCTTCTACTTTTACTTCAACTAGCCGTGGCAAGTCCATCTTTTCATTCTGAGCTGTCAACCAAATTTGAATCATGCAACTGAAAAAGAACTCCACATCAGTAATTAACCTCACCAAAATTCCAAATGGACCTATTTTATTTGAGAAATCCCTTTCATTTTCACAACTCAGCCACCAAAAAGAAGTCATATTGCCATGTGTCAGTGCCTCACAAGCTCGTAGCCCAAACAACTTCATGTATCAAACCACTGTGATGCCACGACTAAATCATTATTAACTTCTAGGGACTTACTCGCAACCCCGCAACCATAAACAACTAAACCATGAGATAAATGAGTAACCAACCTGGTTTATCAATTTATTTCATCTCACCATTGCTTGTCATCAGATGAGACGATGTAGCTTAGTAATATAGGGAGACATGAGAAACAATACATAGTGCAACCATGTGCCATGTCACAATGAAATCCTACGAACAAAGAAATTACTTAGTAACACGTTGAGGCTGAAAGAAGCTCCCAATGTCCCACCACGTGCTAATTCAGATGACACAATGAAACTTGGTAACATAGAGAGACAAGAGAAACATTATGCCACGCCACCACGTGGGACACACAACCTCTTAACCAATGAATTATGCACATGCATTTAAAAATGGGTTAAGTTGTCATGTCCTCATAGGCCTAAATTATAGTTAAGGAAAATGGTTCTGAGCTTGCGATGAAATGAATTGATAACCCATATTAATTACTCAACAAATAAAAAAATAATGATAGATCGAATACAATGTGAATATAGGGAAAGCTACACATTGGAGACAATATGAACTCCCCAGGTTAGAAATGTCATTATGGTAGAAATATTATAATATTCACTAGCACTTGCACCTAATAAGGTTCAAGGGATAAGGCGATAGCAAATTATAGGTAGAATCTAAATGTGAAAAATAAAAAGTTAGATTGTAATTGTAAATTCTAAACCTAAACCAAATTGAATTGTAATAAAAAACCTAAATCAAGTTGAACCCTAAATCAATTTAAACCAAATTAAACACTAACTCTAAACAAAAATTTACCCTAACCTTAACAATAAATAAAATTGATCCCTAACACTCAGAGTATTTGAACACTAAAGAAAATTGAACCCTAACCATAAACATCATGAAGCAGTATAAGAAACTAAACCTATCGATTATCAAATTTGTGTTGCTCTTTTAATCCAAAATCTACATGACATAGAATCAAATAAAATCTTGTAACCCTTTTAAAACATAACCTAAAATGATATGAAACCCAAACCTCACTCGGACATAATCTTAAATAAGTATCAAACTTGAATTTGAACCTAATGTGAAATTTATATTCTTTAAACAAAAATAGTTATACTAAAACTAAAAATAGACCAAATTGAATCTTAAAACTGATAGTAGACAAAGCTAAACCCAAACCCCAATCCAAATTAAAACCTACCCCTAACACATAAAAACTTGAAACTTAGTTCCCTAGCAATAAACAAAAAATAAATTTTAAACCTAAACACAATTGAATTGTAATCAAAACCCTAAATCAAGTTGAACCCTGATCATAAAATGAAATTAAAACCTAACCATATTAAACACTAAATCTAAACCATATTTGACCCAAACCTTAACGATAAAGAAAATTGAACCTTAACACTAAGAGTATTTGAGCACTAAAGAAAATTGAACCCTAACCCTAAACCTGATGAAGCAGTTTAAGAAACTAAACCTAGTGGTTATCAAATTTGTGTTTCTCTTTTAATCCAAATAAATCTACAGGACATATAATCAAATCAAATCCTGGAACCCTTTTAAAACATAACCTTAAACTTTATTAAACCCAAAGCTCACTCGACCATAAGCTTAAATAATTATCAACCTTGACTTTTAACCTAATGTGATTACAATATTTAAACAAAAATAGTTATCCTAAATTTAAAAGTAGACCAAATTAAATTTTAAACCTGATAGTAGACAAATATAAACCCAAACCCAAATCTAGACTAAACCCTACCCATTACACATAAAAACTTGAAACTTAGTTCGCTAAAAATAAACTAAAATAAATTCTAGACCTAAACCAAATTGAATTGTAATCAAAACCCTAAATCAACTTGAACCTTAATCATAAAACTAAATGAACACCAAACCAAATTAAACACTAACTCTAAACCAAATTTTACCTGAACCTTAATGATAAAGAAAATTGAACCCTAACGCCAAGAGTATTTGAACACTAAATAAAATTAAACCCTAACCCTAAAACTGATGAAGCAATAAAGAAACTAAACCTAGCGATTATCAAATTTGTGTTGCTATTTTAATCCAAACAAATCTAGAGGACATAGAATCAAATAAAATCCTGGAACCCTTTTAAAAAATAACCATAAATGCTATTAAACCCAAACCTCACTTGACCATTGTGTGCTGAAAATGTGACACACTTCTATGAGTCATTGTATTCAAGATTGCTCAAGAATGAGGTCTCAAATGGCGACTCATAGCTCCCTATTCATGGCGTGCAAGGGTTTGCGATGAAGGCCCTCAGTTTAGACCTAGTTATACCCATGCAAGTACACCATGAAATGAGAGATTCAAAGAGGAAGAGAAAGAATGATAGCCTCCATGATCACCAAATATGCATGCAAATGAAAACTATTCTATATGATAACAATGTATGAAAGAAAACTAATCTATATGATAACAATGCATGAAAGGAAATATGCAAGCTAATCTATGAAAGAAATATGAATCTAAATTAACATGAATCTATTCTAAATGGATTGCCATGAATGCATGAAAGTAGAAGACAAGAAGAAGTTGCATGGTTCAAGCTCAAATGCTCAAACTCTCCTCCAAGATCGCTCTCCAAACCCGTAGCATAACAATAGCATAAAAGTGTATATCCAAATAAGAAGGAGAGGTTTCCTTATAAAGAGCAATGGACGATAGAGATTAAGAGGTAAAAAGAAATGAGCAAGGGTGCAGATTAAATCTTGGTTGATCCATGTGCTCATATCTTCAAAAGGTAAAATCAAAGGCTATGATTAAGAGGCAAAAAGCCCACCACTTAGGAATATGTGTGAAGAAAAAGGAGCTTTATTTATTTTTATTTAATTTATTTCCTTTTTTTTCATCAAAAAGAGAGCTTTAAGTGAGGATTTTATTTAATTAAAAGAGGGATTTTCTTTTAATTAAATAAGATTATTTTATTTAATTAAAAGAGAGATTTTAATTAAATAAGATAATGTTATTTAATTAAGAGAGATTTTAATTAAATAAGATAAAATTATTTAATTAAAAAAAGGATTTTAATTAAATAAGATTATTTTATTTAATAAAAAAGAATTGTTTTCTTTTAATTAAATAAGATAATTGATGAAATGATCAAACCTTAGGAAATATTGAAATAATTGAATTAATTAAGATTTGATCAAGGAAATTGATTTCAATTGAAAATACTGCAAGGCATTGATTCTGGAATTTGATAAATTGATTTGGTCATTTGATAAATTGAAGAATGGGGGCCCATAGTCTAGGCAACCATTTTAGGGTGCATACATTTTCCCCTCTTTGACTAATGTGTGATCTTTATGGGAACACATATAGTCAAAGAATGTGGTTGAAGTGTGAGATCGATTTGGGATCACAAAAAAACCCAGACGTGTGATCGACGGACAGGAGCACATAAGGACAAAGATAAGCTGATTGAAAAAGACAAGGTCAACACCCCTGTAAATAGGTAATTGACATGTCCAAGATAAGAATCTCAAGCAAGGTTGCCCCAAGTAGAGCAATTGATAGGATTGATAAAGCTAAATCAAGGATTGAAGTTTGATAGGTATCGTCCTCTCATGATCGAAATTGAAATGAGATAGAGGAGAAACACAAAATTGATAAATTTGATCAAATTGAACTAAAGATAAGGTTCTTGACGTAAGATGAAAGATATAAGGGTCACAGAACCAAGGTAGATCATCAAGCATGAAAGATTATGCCCCAAGGTTGAATTAGTAGAAAAGAAGTGGGGTGAAAGAGAATGGAAGATAAAAGTTTGGAAGAGGTGGAAAGAAATGGAGAGATGAAAGAGAATTGGCCTTAAGAGAGAGAATGCCCCAAAATACATCAAATTTTTAAGATGGAAAATTTCAATTGAGATCACGAAAGAAGATAAGGAAATGAAGATCAAACATGACCACAGTTGATTAAAAGTCCACAAGAAAGATGAAGGAAACCCTCTCAAACTCATAATGCAGCCTAAAAATGCAAACTAACATGAAGTCAAACAATGCAAGCTACATGAAAATGCAAAGCTGTACTTGAAATAGAGAAATTGTAACATAGCAATTTGTGTTCATCATTCATTAGAGAATGTTAAGGAACTTATTTTCATCATTAAGACATTATTAACGGACATTGGAAAATCATAGAATCACCACTAGTCACAAGGGAAAATATGATGATATGAATGTGATTTATATCAGATTGGAATGTGGAAATATTCTAACATAAGCATCAAAGACATAAAGGTCAAGATGACTATAATATTAGCTTACCCAATTTAATGTAGCAAAACCACGTGCTCGCATCAAAGCATAGATGCCAGGATGACCAGAAGAATGGTTGTGCAAAAAAATCAAGGATGAAGCCTCAAATCTCCTAAGTGTTTCAAGGGGACAACAAGAGACACTCAAGAGTTTCAAGACCGCACCCAAAAGAAGAAATCAAATAAAAACATGCCCCATTCCCCAAGTCCTCTAGCTATGCATCCCAGAGAGACTTATTAGACAAGGAAACTCAACAAAAATCAATAACAGTTAACACATAAAGAAAATATCATGACATAGCTCAAGAATTAAGTGTTGCATTTAAAAATTTAAGTGTGTTAACTGATACTGAGTTCCGAGGATAAAGATCGAATGCTTGCAAGCAGGTAAGATCACATGAAAAAATAGGGTAAGACCAAACTGATAAGTGTTGAAAAACACTCAATATTAGGGGTTGTATTGAAAATATAGTTGGGGTGGTGTTGAAAAACACCATTTGTGAGATGTCCTAGAGACTAACACATCTAAGAGACCAAAGCTAACATAGTTATGCCCCCTAGACAAAGACAAAGATCAATTCCAGACCAAGCCAACAAGGACAAGGCACGAGGGAGAAAGGTTAAGTGTCAAGGATACATGTTGCAGAATAGGGGTGCAAAGTCCTCAAGTAGCACCCGTTTCTAGGTTTTCACCACTTGGATTGTATTACAATTTTTTGCTACCAAGGCACCTGTTTCCAGGTTTTCACCAAGGGACTTTTTCTATTTTTTAAAAATTTAAATTTTTTTTTTTTTTTTTTTTGGAATATATTTTTTTGTTGGAGATACA
>MU225881.1:631083-645782 GCA_018584345.1 Thuja plicata
AGTCTTTGAATCTCTGATTCTTTCTCTTGTAGCTTCTTTGTAATTTTCCTCCTATCATCAATGGCTAGTGTTCTTTCATTTTCAGCTTTTCTTGCATCATTCATGACATCAATCATTTTCACCATTTAAGTCTCTTGATCGATTTGCAGCATCTTGATTTGATCTGTCAGATGTAGATTGACCTCTTGTAGACTTGTAATTTCTTCTACTGATGCATCTGAAGCTTTGCTCATTGATGATTCCACTGTTTCAAAGTAATCTAGTATTTCAAATTCTTTGTAGTCTTTCTCATTCAGTCTGGTTACCATAATCTTTCTTTCATCAAGAAATTTTCTCAGTTTTATTTTTGCCTCCTTATACTGCTCATAGTTTATTTGCATCTATAACTGCTCATTCTCAATAGTCATGTCCAGTCTGAACTTGTTCATTGCTTTGATATTTTCTCTCAAGTATTTAAGCTTTTCAAGAAAGAGACTTAGCTCTGATACCAATTGTTGTAATTATATTGGAATGATGTACTGAGAGGGGAGGGGTGAATCAGTACCTCTAAAACTTTTCTTGGTTAGCCCATTAACCCTTAATCATTAGTTTGTAAATTATCTTATCTAACTGTTCATCTTTCTTTATGTATATGAAATCATATCATAAGTTCTTTAATATGTAACCATAAAAGAAAAATTCATGAAAATAGATAACACATAACTCAAGATATGATATCGTAGAAAACTCCTGTTAGGAAGTAAAAACTATGGTGGGGATTGTTACCCACAAGAATTCACTATCTACATATAAGAAGGGGCCGGTTAAGGATTACAATTGGTCACTTATGATGATCTACCCTATTAGGAGTATTACAGTGGAGATCTGTTAAGATCTACCTCATTTGAAGCTTTAGCAACACTGTTAAGAGATTTGTAAAGAACGGTTAAGCCCACCTTCTACAAAAGGATTTTAGATGTGATGCACTTTTTAGAATGCAACTACATAAGTCTTTGATCTAATGATGATAAAAGATCCTATTAAGCTTCATATATATAAGTAATCATCCTTCCATGATTGAATAATACCTTTATCTTCTTGTCGGTAGTCTCTGTGTGTTCTTGACAATTGATGTGATCTATTTCTAAAATTTGCATGAAATTTGCCTTCTACTCCTTAGATGCTCTTTGTGGCTATCAACAACAATGAATTCATAACTCACAATTGATTTGAACATCTATTTATACTAGATTTTGGATCAATTCTTGATACACGCTTCACAAGTTAAATCTAGATCCACACCTTGATCTTTAGTTAGATATGTTTTAGATCTATTAGGATGCTTTAAAACATTTACATAAAGCTTGCTTGACCCTCAAGTTGTGATTTAAAACAAATTAAAACTCTATAAATAGAATTACATTGCTTTATCTGACGTGTAAAACTCAGATCCACTTTTTGCGGGTTCTCTAACTGACTGTCGGTTCTGACGGTCGGTTTTCTTTATCATCAGTGTTCCTTTCTTGAACCGGTCATCGGGTATGCCTTTTCTATTATGTCAGTTTTGTTCTCAAAACTGTGTCGTCGGTGATGATCTCAATGTTATGTTATTGACCCGTCGGTGATGTCCTGTTCACTTCATCAGTGCAACACTTGTCAGTGTTCGCCGGTCAATTCCATACTTAGCATTTTTCATGACCTCTGTGTTCTGTCGAGTATGCTCATTGTTCGCTGGTAATGCTTGTAGTTTTCTGGTGATCTCTATCAATATTTTTTCACTAAGTATACTAATGGAAAAATTAATGTCATCACTTGAAGGAGTAAGAATATTTCTTGCATACAATGCATATAAAGGATTCAAAGTATATCAGATGGATGTTGAGTCTGCATTTTTGAATAGAATACTGGAAGAAGAGGTATACATTGAAAAACCTAAAGGATTTTTTGATCCTGACTAGACAAACATGGTATGTAAGTTACACAAAGCTTTATATGGGTTGAAACAAGCACCGAGAGCATGGTATGAAAGATTACATTCTTATCTTATAAGTATTAGATTTATTAGAACAAGTGATAACAACAATTTGTATTTGAAAGGAGGAAATGATGATAAGACCCTTATTGCTGAATATATATTTGAAGGTAATGATAACCTATGCACTTCATTTGCTGATGAAATGAGGAAAGAATTTAAAATGTCAATGTTTGGAAAGATCAAATTTTTTCTTGGATTGCAAATTTTACAACAGACTGCAGGCATCTACATTACTAAATAAAAATACATCAAGGAAGTACTGAAGATATTTAGAATGGAAGAATCAAAACTAGTTGGAACACCTATGGTGACAAGATGCAAACTGAAAAAGGAAGACAAAATAATTGAGGTAAATAAAACCTTGTACATATCTATGATTGGTAAATTAATGTATGTTGTACACACAAGACCTGACATAACACATGCAGTTGGAATTTGATGTAGATGGGGTGTTACACAACCTTTATCTCTGCATTCTTCATTAGTGAACATGATAATGACATGTAAATGATATGTGATA
Organism: Thuja plicata; assembly: GCA_018584345.1. Taxonomy (NCBI): domain Eukaryota; kingdom Viridiplantae; phylum Streptophyta; class Pinopsida; order Cupressales; family Cupressaceae; genus Thuja; species Thuja plicata. The sequence continues at coordinate 633,618 of MU225881.1, forward strand.
TCATTTTTGGGCTACATATTCAATACTGTTTTGGGCCCTTTCACATCCAAATAACTTTGCATATATTAAAAATTGATCATTGTCTCTCTTCGGTCTCCGACCAACAAGAGAGACAACTCCCAGCTTGGGTCTCGACATTTCTCAAAAACACTGCAATATCGATTTCATCAAGCTCCACAATTCATTGGTGAATCAACTCATTCACATTCGATGCATGTTGCATGTTGTTCAACTTTGCTCAGACTCTATTGTCTTTTCACCACCTTGAAATTCGACACGAGTGTGCATATTCATAATAGCCTGCCACATTTCCCATTAACAAAGGTAGAGCATAGAATAGTTCTAAATGCAAGAACTATACAATACGCACCACCCTCTCGGGTCACTACCAAAAATGACTGTCAAAACATATTTCTCAGGCTCCATGTGGCATGTATACACTGACCAGCTTCCTAATGTCTTTTGCATGGCTTGAAATCTTCGCATGGCTGTCGCCCATCACACACTAGTGTAACGGTTCACCAAAAACCAATAACAAGAACAAATAACCAACTTAAAAAAAAATTGTCAACTCTTTCAACCCGATTCGTAGGAGAGACAAATACTAGACAATCTAACAAAGAAGTTTAATAAAATCATTCTTCATGCAATCATTAAAATCAAAGAAAAATGACTCAATGAGATTCATAAACTCAATAATCAGATCCAACATAAAAATATTTCATTGAAATAAACTAAATACAATTATAAATGGCTCTCTGGCTGGAGCCCAGAGAGCCTGATCTTTTTCAAAATTCTTACTATCTTTTTCCTATTCTATTGTCTGTTGACTCCCCTTTTTCTATTCTCTTGTCACTTCCCTATATATCTGCATTCGATTGCATTATGCTCCTTTAAGGATGCTTTTGCAGTTATGAAACCATCGAACCGATTTTCTAACTTATCAGTTACTTGTCTATTTAAAGGTTATTCTTTGGATAGTTATCAAACCATCCACCTACTTCGATGACTCCTCATATTCCTATTTGATTACAATGCCATCTCTTCTAGGGTAGTAATTAAAAATGTAAACCTACCCGATTTTCACTCGGGCATATGAGTTAAAAATTCCATATGATGCATTGTGAAATACATTACAATGCAATTAAAACCACTTAAACCATTGCTTGGTATGGTATCAAAAATTTCTAATTGACTTAAACATAGCAATATTATGCAACTTGGCATAATGCTCCAAGGTCGAGGTGCCTCTGCACCATACTCTCGCTGAAAAAATATTTCCATGTCCCATGGAAATTCCTGGTATCACTCTAGATCAAACCTCCTTGCACATGCTTCTAGTGCGCTCTCTGATGCTGAAACTGATTCCATCTCTCGCAATGCTGCATAACAAAACAAACCATCCATCTTACCCAATAGTAGACTTGGTCTGGTGATGCACTTCCCACTCTCTCTTCAGCGGTTGCTTTTGGCACCCTACTCTAGACGTATCTCTGTCGGAGAATGGTTAGGAAAGAACTTACCTGTCTGCCCACACAAACTCTCCAGGAACTTCTTTCCTTCTTGCAGCTAGATGGGTCAAGTTCTTTCCTCACAATATCTGACCACCCAGATCTTTCACTCACTCTGATACCATTTTGATGTAGACAGGGCATTACACAACCTTTATCTCTGCATTCTTCATTAGTGAACATGATAATGAAATGTAAATGATATGTAATATCATTTTTGGGCTGCATATTCAATACTGTTTCGGGTCCTTTCACATCCAAATAACTCTGCATATATTAAAAATTGATCATTGTCTCTCTTGGGTCTCCAACCAACAAGAGAGACAACTCCCAGGTCAGGTCTTGGAATTTCTCACAAACACTGCAATATCGATTTCATCAGGCTCCACAATTCATTGGTGAATCAACTCATTCACATTTGATGCATGTTGCATGTCACTCAACTTTGCTCAGACTGTATTGGCTTTCCACCACCTCATGAGTCAGCACTAGTGTGCATATGCGTAATAGCCCGCCACCTTTCCCATTAACAAAGGTAGAGCATAGAATAGTTCTAAATGCAAAAACTCTACAATACGAACCACCCTCTCGAGTCACTACCAAAAATGACTGTCAAAACATATTTCTCAAGCTCCACATGACATGTATACACTAACCAGCTTCGTAATGTCTTTTGCATGGCTCAAAATCTTCACATGGCTTTCGCCCATCATACACTAGTGTAATGGTTCACCAAAAACTGATAACAAGAACAAATAACCAACCTAAAAAAAAACTGTCAACTCTTTCAACCCAATTCGTAGGAGAGACAAATACTAGACAATATAACAAAGAAGTTTAATAAAATCATTCTTCATGCAATCATTAACATCAAAGAAAAATGACTCGATGAGATTCATAAACTCAATAATTGGATCCAACATAAAAATGTTTCATTGAAATAAACTAAATACAATTATAAATGGCTCTTTGGCTGGAGGCTAGAGAGCTTGATCTTTTTCACAATTCTTACTCTCTTTTTCATATTCTATTGTCTGTCGACTCCCCTTTTTCTATTCTCTCATCACTTCCCTATATATCTGCATTCGATTGCATTATGCTCCTTTAAGGATGCTTTTGTAGTTACGAAACCATCGAACCAATTTTCTGACTTATCGGTTACTTGTCTATTTAAAGGTTATTCTTTGGATAGTTATGAAACCGTCTACCTACTTCAATGACTCCTCATATTCCTATTTGATTACAATGCTGTCTCTTCTAGGGTAGTAATGAAAAATGTAAACCTACCCGATTTTCACTCGGACATATGAGTTACAAATTCCATATGATGCATTGTGAAATACATTACAATGCAATTAAAACCACTTAAACCATTGCTTGGTATGGTATCATGAATTTTTGATTGACTTAAACATAGCAATATTATGCAACTTGGCATAATGCTCCAAGGTCGAGGTGCCTCTGCACCAGAATTGTTGTAAGATTTTCTACTAATCCCAGAGAATCACATATGATTGTTGTAAAAAGAATTTTTAGATATTTGAAGAATACTGAGGATTATGGACTTTGGTACAAAAGAGAAGGAAATTTTGAACTGAAATTTTATACTGATGCTGATTGGGTTGGGAACATTAATGATAGAAAGAGCACTAGTGGTGGAGCATTCTTTATTGGAGAAAGATTAGTCACTTGGATAAGAAAGAAACAAGGATGCATATCTCAGTCAACTAAAGAAGCATAATATGTTGGTGCTGCTGCAAACTGTTCGAATATAGCATGGATAAAACAACTATTGAAAGGAATGAATGAAGAGATCACTGACCCAGTGATGATTTACTGTGATTATACAAGTGGTATAAATATTTCAAAGAATCCTATGATGCATGCAAAGACAAAGCACATATCTATCAAATATCACTACTTGAGGGAACAAGTACAAGACACAAAAGTGATACTGGATTATGTACAATCAAAAGAAAAACTTGCAGACATATTCACCAAACCCTTACTGAAGGATATATTTGAGTACTTGAGAGGTAGACTAGGGGTTTTTCACTTGTCTATTGGTAACTAAGTTGACTAGGAGGTTGCATCAACCTACATAAAATCATAATATCAATCATGTTGATGCAAAGTTGAACTGGACTGACATAGACATATCAATACACTGCAAGGTACCTATTGCACTGAACACCAGAGATTTTTTTTTTGGCTATTGAAGAGCTGTATATTTCTTTTTTGCATTGTTGTTAAAGGGAGAGGATGGTCGATGAAATATAGGGAGAGAATGATAAATGAAATATCTATCCACTAAAGGGAGAAAAGAGAAAGGGAGAGACATATCTAATCTAAAGAGAGATTCAAGAATAGAAAAGTTAGAAAAGTCAAAACTGCAGAGAGAGTCTACATGGTGAGTTTTTAATACTGAAATAGTTTATATATTCAAGCTAGGGAGAGCTACAAAATTATTGCAGTTGTAGAACATAAGTTTGGTATTTATTGTATGGCATTTTTATATTGCATATTTTATATTGTGTTGCCATCAATGCCAAAGGGAGAGATTGATGAACTACAATTGATTGTATGTTTGAAGTCATTCGTAGATAGTCAACTGAGTTGCAGAAGTGATGATAAACATTATCACTTAATGTATTATCATTGATGTCAACTTATTTGAGTATCATTATGGTGGAAAACATTTGGTATGGATTAAAGATTTGGAACAAACAAAGTTTATGTGGTCGGTAAATGAAGAGTTCTGTATACACCAAGAGACATTGAAGAACAAGTAAAACATAGTGTATACTGAGCATAGTGATAACCAAGCTACGGATTGCCAAAACAACAAGGTATTGACCGAGCAATTAATCAAATCGAGACTGAATAGAATGCTGAGATGGAAATTGATGATTTTGAGGTAAAAGATAAATTTTTTATGTTGATCAAATGACTATGAAAATTCAAGAAAGATCAGACGATAAAAATTGAAACAGGTTTTTAACACAACTGCTGAGGATGATTTAAGCGAAAAAATCAACGATGAAGATTAAGTGGAAAAATATGAAGGATGGAAATTAAATGAGACATGATGTCCATATAAGAGATAAGAGATTCTTTATGAATCACATGATGCTATGATGTGCACATGCAAAGATTATGCATGACTAATCAAACTGATTAAAGATAGAACTGAGCATTTTCTGCATACATCACTGAGAAAATAGAAGAAATAACATTACCAAGAAAAACAAAGTATGAAGTATGAGGTGAACTAAAGTGGAAAAAATGATCAGAGGTATTATGTACTTAGCATAGATATGAAAATATGCAAAACAAAGTTGTATTTGAATCAGAGAATTATTGTATAAGTTTAACCATTGTTACAGATAAATCTCTTAACCGAGTAGGAGGTAAAAGTCTTTATTATGACATTGTAATGAATATTGAGTGTTTTATTTTTGACCCCATAGTGAATGCATGGTCAAGAGAGAATTGTTAGTTTTAAATCCTCTAACCAGGTCACATTTAACAGTGTTGTAACCTTTAACAGGGTTGGCTCTTCATTGAGCTCACTTCAAAAGAGTGAAAATATTTCGGGTTACCAGTCCTAGGTGGTTTTTCCCTTAGCAGGGTTTCCATGTTAAAAAATTATGAATCAATGTGCATGAATGTTGCAGATTGTTATTTTACTTTACACTTTACTTTATTGAGCTAGTTCAGTAATCACAGTATTAATTTACTGATACTCGATAAACACTATTGACTAAAGTTTGAGATTACATAATACATTTCACCGAGTTGAATTATATGTTTGAATTTGTAATGATATACATCTGGAGGAATTTGGGACTATAGGATAATTGGGAGCTAACTGTTTCACCCCCCTCTCATTTATTCTAACACCCTTTTAAAAAATAACCATTAACACTATTAAACCCAAACCTCACTCGGCCATAAGATTAAATAAGTATCAACCTTGACTTTGAACTTAATGTGATTACAATCTTAAAAAAAAGGTTATCCTAAAGCTAAAAATAGACCAAATTGAATCTTAAACCTGATATTAGACAAAGCTAAACCCAAACCCCAATCCAAATTAAACCTTACCCCTAACACATAAGAACTTGAAATTTAGTTTGCTAACAATAAACACAAATAAATTGTAAACCTCAACCAAATTGAATTGTAATAAAAACCCTAAATCAACTTGAAACCTAATCATAAAACTAAATGAACACAAAACCAAATTAAACACTAACTCTAAGCCAAATTTTGCTCAAACCTTAATGAAAAATTAAATTGAACCCTAACACTAAGAGTATTTGAACACTTAAGAAAATTGAATCCTAACCCTAAACCCGATGAAGCATTATAAGAAACTAAACCTAGTGATTATCAAATTTGTGTTGCTCTTTTAATAAAAAAAATCTACAGGAGATATAGTCAAATAAAATCCTGGAAGCTTTTTAAACCATAACCTTAAACACTATTAAACCCAAACCTCACTCGGCCATAAGGTTAAATAAATACCAACCTTTACTTTGAACCTGATGTGATTACAATATTTAAACAAAAATAATTATCCTAAAGCTAAAAATAGACCAAATTAAATATTAAACCAGTTAGTAGATAAAGCTAAACCCAAATCCCAATCCAAATTAAACCCTACCCTTAAAACATAAAAACTTGAGACTTAGTTCCCTAACACTAAACAAAAATAAACCAAATTGAATTGTAATAAAAACCTAAATCAACTTGAACCCTAATCATAAAACTAGATGAACACCAAACCAGATTAACGTTAACTCTAAACAAAATTTTACCCAAACCTTAACGAAAAAGAAGATTCAACCCTAACACTGAGAGTATTTCAACACTAAAGAAAATTGAGCCCTAACGTTAATGAAGTAGTATAAAAAACTAAACCTAGCGGTTATCAAATTTGTGTTGAATCTACATGACATAGAATCAAATAAAATCCTTGAAACCTTTTAAAAAATAACATTAAACACTATACAACCCAAACCTCACTTAGCCATAAGCTTAAATAAGTATCAACCTTGATTTTGAACCTAATGTGATTACGATATTTAAAAACAAAAGTTATCCTGAAGATAAAAATAGACCAAATTTAATCATAAACTTGATAGTAGAAAAAGTTAAACCCAGACCCCAATCCAAATTAAAACCTACCACTAACACATAAGAAATTGAAACTTAGTTCCCTAACAATAAAAATAAATAAATTTTAAACCTAAACCAAATCGAATTGTAATGAAAAACCTAAATCAACTTGAACCATAATCATAAAATGAAATTTAATTCTAACCCTAAACCCGATGAAGCAGTATAAGAAACTAAAACTAGCAATTATCAAATTTGTGTTGCTCTTTTAATCCATAAAAATCTACAGGACATAGAATCAAATCAAATCCTAGAACACTTTTAAAACATAACCTTAAACACTATTAAACCCAAACCTCACTCTACCATAAGCTATAATAATTACCAACCTTTTCTTTGAACCTAATGTGATTAAATTATTTAAACAAAAATAATTGTCCTAAAACTAAAAAAATACCAAATTGAATCTTAAACCTGATAGTAGATAGAGCTAAACCCAAACCCCAATCTTGATTAAACCATACACCTAACACATAAGAACTTAAAACTTAGTTCTACAAATCTCGCCATGCATTGCTTTAATCTTTAAATATTTGCTTTAGTTTTATTTCGTAGATTTATCCTTGACAACTATGAATAAAACTAATTTTAAATCTTCTTCTTATCCTTAATTCAACTGGTCGATACAAATTAAATAATCAATCATTTAACTCTAGATATAGCTCTGTCAGCTAAGTAGTTTTGTCATTTTATAACTCCAGTTGATTTCGGTCATCAACTCTTAGTTTGCTCGGTAACACTCACTTGGGTACTACTAATATCAGGTACCACTGTGTCTCTCAGGTAACACTATCCGTCAGTGTTGACTATCCATCGGGCAACAATGTGAACTGCTCGGGGTTCACTGTTCTCGGGTAACCCTATCACTCGGCGTATACCTTTACCAACAACAAAANAAAACTTTGTCTCTTTAGATCTTCAAGTGTTGCGACAATATGTATATGAGAAATCATAACATATTAAGTTAACATCAGTGACAATACAATACATTAACTGATTTAATGTCTTGCATTTACTTTCTGTAGCTCAGTGATCAACTTTATCATCTTCAAACATTCAATCAGTTATAGTTCATCAATCTCTCTCTTTTGAATTGATGGAAACATACTATCAACACAATATGAAATATGCCATAACATACCAAACTTATTTTTCTATAACCAATTCAAATATATGAATCTCAATAAGCTCTTCTAGCTTAGATTTGATTCTTGTAGAGTGCTTTCTTCATTCCCTTCAATGGATAGGTGTAGCAATTCTATCTTTTGCTTTTGTCTCTCCCTTTGTTGTAGAATCTCTTCTCCCTTATCTGGATAGATATGCAGTTTTAATTTTTCTCCAATTCTCTCCCTTTGATGGATGGTTGTTTCTCTAAATCTTTTCCTTCATAATCATTGGATCTTTCTCTCCCTTTGTAAAAAATTCATTCTCTGATCTTTTCTCTCCCTTTGACTGATGTTCTTTTTCTTGATAGATATTTCACTTCTCTCCCTGATAGATATTTCATTATTGGATATCTTTCTCCCTTTGAAAACAATGCCAAAAAAAGATATCAATGAAGCTCCTTTCCATCAGTAATACAACTCTGTAGTAGCCAACAATATCTTTGGTGTGCGGTTCAGATAAGTACCTTCTTATACTGATGTGCCATTGCAGTCCATATATTTGCTTGCATCAGCATGATTGATCTTCTGATAATGTGTAGGCTAATGCAGCCTTCTAGTCAACTTAGTGACCAGTAGACAAGGGTCGAACCCCTTGTCTCTTCCTAAAGTACTCAAATGTATCTTTTGGCAATGGATTTGTGAATATGTCTTCTAATTGTTCTTTGGATTGTACATATTTTTGTATCACTTCTTTCTCTTGTACTTGTTCCCTCAAGTAATGATACTTAATAGGTATGTGATTTATTTTAGCATGCATCATAGGGTTCTTTGAAACATTGATATCACTTGTATTATCACAATAGATAATTACTGGCTCAAGAATTTTCATATTCATACCTTTCAACAATTGCTTGATCCATGCAATGTTAGAGAAATTTGCAATAGCAACTACATATTCTGCTTCTGTAGTTGATTGAGATATGCATCCTTTCTTTTTACTTATCCATGTGAAAAGTATGTCACCCATTAAGAATTCTCCTCCTATTGTTCTCTTTCTATCATCTATGTTTAAAGCCCAATCAACATTGGTATAAACTTGTAGCTCAAATTTGCCTTATGTATTATACCATAAATCATAGTCTTCAGTATTCTTCAGATATATTAGAATTATTTTAACAACAGTCATGTGTGATTCCTTGGGATTAGCAGATAATCTTGCAACTATACCAACTGCATGAGCTATATCTGGTCTAGTATGTACAACATACATTATTTTTCCAATCATAGATCTATATAAGGTCTGATTTACCTTAGTTGTCTTGTCTTCCTTTGTCAATTTTCATCTAGTTTCTAGAGGTGTTCCAATTGGTTTGGAGTCCTCCATTTTGAATATCTTTAGAACTTTTTTGATGTATTTAGATTGTGTGATGTAGATGCCTGCATCCTATTGTAGAATCTTTAGACCAAGAAAAAATTATCATTACCTCCAAATATGATATTATCAAAAAATATCTCAGCAATCCGAATCTTATCATCAGTATCTACTTTCAAATACAAATTATTGTTATCACTTGTTCATACAAATCCAATACTAATAAGATAAGAGTGAATTCTTTCATACCATGCTCTTGGTGCTTGTTTCATTCCATACAAGGATTTGTGTAGTCTATAAACCATGTTTCTCTTGAGGATCAACAAACCCTTTAGGTTGTTCAATGTATAACTCCTCTTCTAGTATTCCATTCAGAAATGCAGATTTAACATCCATTTAGTATACTTTGAATCCTTTAAAAGTAGCATAAGCAAGTAGAATTATTACTCCTAGTATAGCAATGGGTGCAAAGGTTTCTCCATAGTCAATACCTTCTTCTTGTGCATACCCTTTGCATACCAATCTTGCTTTGTTCCTTGTGACTTCTCCATTCTCATTCAGTTTGTTTCTAAATATCCATTTGGTACCAATGACATTTTTGTCACTCAGTCTAGATAATAATGTCCATGTTTTTTTCTTTTCAATTTGTTCAATATTTTTATTCATTTCACTAACCCATTCTTGATTCTCAATTGCAGTATTTAAAGATTTAGGCTCAAAATAAAAAATCTAACATCTAGTGTTCAGTGACTTACTTCTTGTTCTCATTCCAGCTCTTTTGTCTCCAATGATCTGGTCCTGTGGATGGTGTCTTCTAAAATAATTAGCAAGTACAGGTTCAGATATATATTCCTTATTCTGATCATCATTTTGACCTTCATTTTGATCTTCATCGCTCAGTTCATCATTGTGAGAATTTTCCCGATTCTCGGTGTGTGCAACCTATTGCTCAGTTGCATTGTTTTGTTTCTCAGTATCGTTACACTGTTTCTTGGGAAAGGTGTCAGGTTCATAAATGTAGACACATCTATTGTAATCTTCTAGTTCCTTTCTTCTTTCCTCATCATTTTTCTCAGCAAATTCATCCAATTTAACATTTTCACTTTCAATTATTTTGTTAGAAGTTTTGTTAAGACATTTATAAGCTTTTCTTTTGGTAGAATATCCTAGAAATATTCCTTCATCACTTTTAGAATCAAGATTTCCATTTCTACCATCTTTCAATATATAACATTGACTTCCAAAAATTCTAAAGTAACCCTTATTTGGTGTGTATCGATACCATAGCTCATAAGGTGTCTTATTGGTGTCTTTATTTAATTGAACTTAGTTTAGTGTATATATAGAAGTACTTACAACTTCTCTCCAAAATGTTTGTGTGATGCCTTTTTCAATCATCAGTATTTTGGCACAATCAACAATTGATCTTTTCCTTCTCTCAGCAATCTCATTTTGTCATGGTGTTCTCGGTGTAGAAAACTATCTTGTAATTACATGCTCATTTTAAAAGTTAGTGAATTCATCAGAAATAAATTCTCTTCCTCTATCTGATCTTAAATATTTTATTTCTTTTTCACTTTGATTTTGAACTATAGCTTTATACCATTTGAACATCTTAAATGCTTCTAATTTCTCTTTTAAGAACATGACAAACATCATCCTAGAATAGTCATCAACAAATAGAATGAAGTATCTATCACCATAATATATTTTTGTTCTCATTGGTCCATATAAGTCAGTATGGACTAACTCTAGTATAGCATTAGATGTGTAGGTTTTTAGGTTGAAACTAGACTTTGTCATTTTTCCTTTTTTCACAATTCTTGAACATGACATGGTCGGGTTTTGACATACTCGGTAAGCCTCTTACTTTTATTTTCTTTCTTATCCTAACCATGTTGTCAAAAATCACATGACATAACCTTTTATGATAAAACCAAAGGTCTTCATTTCTAGGCAATAAAAAAGTGGTCTTAATATCATCAAGATAGAATAGGTTACCTTTTGTTTGTTCACTAGTACTGATCAACCTTTCTGTTTCATTATATATCTTTGCCTTTTTGTTCTCAAATGCAACTCAGTGTCTTGTGTTATTCAGCTGTGAATCACTCAATAGATTATAGTTAAGTCCTTTCACCCAATATTCATTTTCACATCTGATCAGATTATTCAACATGATTGTTCCTTTTCCTTCAACTAGATAAGGTGAGTCATTACCCATCCTAAATGATCCACCATTATAATATTCAAAAGTTTCAAAATTTTCCTTATCTCTATTCATGTGGTGAGTACAACTACTATCAATAATCTAGACATCACTTTGCTAACTTTAGATATGAGTGCAGTTTCAACATACCTTTCTTCTTCGTCTGAATCATCCTTCATAGAAACAAATACCACCTCAACATCTTCATCAGATTCGGTGTCAGTATTTTCAGCTTTGTTCTCAACCAGGTAACAAGACTTCTTGCCTTTGTCCTTGTATTTTCGGTTATCTCTTCTGTCAGAGTGTCGATTACTTTTGTAGTCTCGGGCATCACTTCTGTCAAACTTCTTTTCATAAGATCTATCATTGTTTCTTTCATCTTTTCTTTTGTTAGGGCATCTAGCATCAAAGTGTCCAATTTATTTGCAATTATAACATACCAATGGTAATTTACCTTTCTATCTTCCTTTACCTCTTTGCAATCTTCTAGTCATTAGTGCTTCAATTTTATCAAGTTATTTTTTATCACTCTCACTTTCAGTATCATTTCTCATAGTGTGTTTATGACTAGAATTGCTTATTTTTAGAGAAGATTTGAATGCAGAGTCAATAGTTGGTAAGCCTCTGTTGTCAAATTTATTCATCTCAAATGAAATTAGTCTACCAATTAAACTATCTAGAGTAACATTTTTATTTGCTACTATTCTCATTTCTTGAATTGTAGATACTCTGTTAGAATACTTCAGGGATAACTGAGAGGGGGGGGGGTGGGTGAATCAGTTATCA
>MU225881.1:655672-667175 GCA_018584345.1 Thuja plicata
TTTTAGAAAAACATTTGATTTGGTCCTTGCCCGAAGCCTTGAAAGACCATTTTTTAGGAGGTTTTTTTTTTTCTTCTGAGGGAAAATTTTCATTTTGGGGAACTTCATGCGAAGACCCCCTTCGTGCGAAGGGGTGGGAGGGGATTCATGCAAAGACCCTTCACGCGAAGACCCCTGTGTGAAAATCCTGGTGAGAATCACCCTACTAGAATTTTACCTGGGGTACTTCACGCGAACTAGGTCAGCCATTTTGAATTTTTAAAAAAAAATTTACAATGGTATAAAAGTAATGTTTTTTCTTTTTAGTTTTTTATTGCATTGCAATATGAGAATTCATTTTTTCTATTATTAACCAATTTTTACAAAGGCATTTTTTGGAGAAGGATTGTTATTTCTATTTTTTTCGAAGGCATAATTTTGGAGAGGAGAAATATTATATCAAAGTATTTTTTGAAGAAAATAATTTTTATTGCTGATCTTTTGGAAGACATTTTTTGAAGAGAAGAAATGGGGAACAAGAAGGGAAGAATATGCAAATCTGCTAGAAAAAGGTCACCTGGTACCGAACAAAGAAATCGTGAAGCTGCATTGGCATATTATTATAAAACTAAAGAAGGTGAATGACAAGCTGAAGTAGGAGGGTCAAGTCAAGTCAAAGAATTACACATTGAAGAAGGGTCAGGATCACTCCCTATGAAAGCTCAAGCAATTGATGTTGGAGAAGGTTTAGGATCACGTTCTCCTAGCGGTATGGATGAACTTATAAATTTAGCTCAAATCATAAAGAGAAATATTAATTATAGAAACTTAGATCATTTACTTACAATAGATGTGGAGAATTTGAGATCACTTGCTAATGTTCAACCCTTAAGTATTTCTAAGAAGAGGTAAAAGAATATGATAGCAAGAGAAATATTGGCTAAATTTGATAATTTAGAAACACTTGAACAAGCCCAATTTCTTTCAGTTGTACTTATAAACAAAAAGTTGGAAGGGGCATTAAAATTATTGGGTATAGATGCAACATCAAAGAAGAGAAAAGTTATTGACATGCAAACTGATATGATTGAAAATATTAGGAAATGTTTGAACCAGGTAGGGAAGCAATCTTGAACTAAAGATAAGACCATTACAAGAAAATTTATGTTGACATCCATTGTAGGTAACACTACACTCCAAAAAGATAAATATCTTCAGTTTCATCTCAGATTGGTTTTAGTAGGAAAACAATATCATGATATGTTAAAAGGAGAATGCTTTTGGATGATAGAACCTTGGAAGGCAATTGGGTAATCATGTGTAGAGCTCCTCATTCTGATAGGATTGATGGAGGAATCAAGAATTTGGTCACATTATTTTGGAATGATTATACATGTCCTTCATCAAACAGTAGAGATGTTATTTGACATAGAATTTCAGCTAATAAATATGAATATCATACGAAACATTGGTTGGACACAACACAACATGAAATGTATGTGTCATTTTGTAGTTCAAATCCTAATATAAAGATTGGGTAAACATTATTTGAAAGATTGAAGCGATATTACATCAGGACAAACAAAGTGTTTGAAACTTGTTGTCATTATCACATTGAATTTGATCTCCACTATCAGGTTTTTCAAAAGTTTGTAGAAGACACTTATGTTTTGAAAATGCTCCTCCTAGTAGAAAAAGTGAGTTCATCTCATCCATTTTATGTGACAAAAGAGATGATGCAGCTAGAAAAATAAATTTCATAAAAGGAATATGTCAAACATGTGCTGATTTGACTCTTTTTCCTTTGAAAAATGCAAACATTGATGTAACAAAGATGGTAAATTGCAAGAGTTACAAATATGTAAAGAATGAAAAAAAATTTGGGAAAGAATAAAAAAGGTTAGAGTATGTTGAAGAGGAGATAAATGTTGCAGTATCTATGGACAAATTTAAAAAATTGATTCAACCATACATTCATCATGCTTTTTTTGCAAAGTGGAAAGCACAACAATTCCAAACACCGAGAGATAATTTTCCACTTGGAACTATTGTATCAATTGTTGATTTTGCAGAAAAATATTCCTTTGCTCATCAAAAGGCAATTCAATCAGAATACTATTTTTTAGAGAAAATTACTATTATGGTACATGTGTGTTATCAACACACACAATTAGATTTGGATGGTATTCAGAGCACATTTGAAGCATGGGTCATCAAGAAGGAATATAATTTTTATATAAATGATGATAGATATCATGATATTCATTATGTAGAACACTGCTTCAAGATGTTTTTTGCAAATGTGAAAGAAAGAGGTATAAAAATTGATAAACATTATGTTTGGTTAGATGGATGTGCTGCACAATTCAAATCATCTAGACCATTTTATGCACTATGTAGATATCATCGTAATGAAAACATACCACATGTCTAGAGTTTCTTTGAGAGTGGACATGGAAAAGGTGAACATGATGGTGCTGGAGGTTGTATCAAATGTGCTATACAAAAGTATCAAATGAATTATAAGGGAGTTCATATGAAAAATGCACATGATGTTATTGAATGGTGCAAGACACATTTCACACCAAATGAGAATGACACATCATCAGGAATGAATCAAGTGATACCACATAGAAAATTTTGGGAGATAAAAGGTATGCACAAATTTTTAAATTATTCAAGTGTTTAAAATTTTTATGTATATTTTTTATTCAAATTATATTTATAGAATGTAATATTATATATGAATTTGTTTAGGTGTGGATAGAAAAATTATGCATGGTTGCAAGTGGATAAAAAAGATGCAATCTTTGCATTCAGTTAGGAGTACGAATTGTCACAATTGGACGTTGAGCACTAGGAACTACTCATGCTTTTGTCATCACTGCTTTGCTGACAATTATGAGGAATGCATCAATCAAGACTGTGGATATGTAGGTGCATGGAATCTAGTGCCACTATTTGTTACAGATACATTTGATAGAGATGAAGATGAAAACTTTGATGATGTTCATTTGATTTCTATTGATTACGATCATATCTCGGGATTGGTCAAAATTGGTAAGTATATATTTCACATTATATGGTCCATTGAGCTGCATGTATCTAGATAGATAAATAGATAGATCTATAGATTAAACTAAGTAAATTTTAATATCACACACACACGCACATGCGTGCGCACGCGCGCACACACACACACACATATTTTGTAGGAGATGTCTTTGCAGTGATTTCTGAGTGTGGAAATGTAGAAGGAGTTGGTTATTATTTACTACATTTTACTGCAATGAGGATGAATTTACTTAAACCTGAAGAAAGTGATGGAATGTTTTTCCCCATAGGTTTGTATGCTTTACATCAATATATTGAACTCAATTTGGAAATTTTAAATTTTAACCTTTTAACAAATTTCAAATTTAGTTTGTTTAAATTTATATTGTTAAAATTTGTGACCTGCAGGTTCAGTTGTTTTAGAGGGAACATATTACAAGAAAATCAAAGTAATTCAGAATGGTAATCACTTTGTTGATTACCAGCCAGAAAATAAGGTGTTTCAATATAGTCACCTAGTAGTCTCCACCTCCATTTGTCTCCATACAGTTAAATCTCAACGTGAACATCACAAGTGGAGACTAGATAGTGAGGATCATGAGAGAATATTACATGTTCTCCATGAAAGGTATGAACCACTTGAGTTGGTCTAAAAAGTATAATATGTATGTACCTATTTCACGTGTTAGGACCTACTTTATATTTGTGGATTAAATTGACTATACTTTGTGGATATATTTATACATATGATGGCCTATAATTTGTTGATATATTCAATGGACCTATTTGATAGTTCAATGGTTTTAATATATAAAATTTTATGTATGTTTTTATATATGTGTGTGTATACATGTATGGTTTTATATGTATGCTTTGATTGTTCAATGATTTTTATAGATTTATTAAATTAGTTAAAGATCCCCTTAAGACAATAGTTTGAACACTAAAACATGATGAAAATAGTTAGATTACTTATGACGTGTTAGTTCTAGAATGAGATAGAATACTTATTGTCCATTAGTTACATGTATTAACTTGTTATTTTTTATGATATATGTGTTAGTTCTAGAATGAGTTAGAATACTTATTGTCCATTAGTTACATGTATTAACTTGTTATTTTTTATGATATTAATTCTAGATCCCCTTAAGACATCCCCTTAAGACATTTGTTAGATTACTAATGAAATTTTTTAGATTACTTATGTATGCTTTGATTGTTCAATGATTGTTATAGATTTATTAAATTAGTTAAAGACCCCCTTAAGACATTGGTTTGAACACTAAAACATGATGAAAATAGTTAGATTACTTATTGTTGAAGATAATTATTCAATTGTGTATTGTCATTGATGTTACACATGTATTTACACTGATATAGTGATGTTACACAAATGTCTAAATTCAAAACAAGCACTGTTGGTGAACAAAATGAGTTATTTAGTGTTGACTGAGTTCAGTCTGGCATTGAAGGAAGTTCAGTGTTGACCAAGTCACTCGTGCATTTTAGTCTTGGTCAGGCATTCAGTGGCAACCGACTAACAATGATTTATATTCTATAATTAATTGGTTATATGAGGCCGACTGAATTGTGATTTATTATTAGAAGTATATTCAAGCCGACTTGACAAGGCTTACCATATAAATGGAAGATCAAGTTTGGATTGAATGTGTGTAAGGTGATAGAAAGAAGAGAAAATAGAAGTGAGGAATTCTATGATATGAAGAGTGAAGGCAAAATCATACAAGATTCTGATTGAGTACTGATCACTCAGAGCGGCAATAGAATATATGATCAACAAGGATCCAGTTATAATCAGAATAGAGATCTGAATCAGTAAAGACAGTTTCTTACACATACATGTCAATTCATTGTTACTTTCTAACAATTGTAGTAGTGATCTAAAATCTCTTAATAGAGTAGACTTAACAGTCTTTTTGTAAATCCTTTGACAAGGTAGCATTTCTATGTTGAAGTGTTGAAGAGCTCTAACAAGGCCACTCCTCACAGGGTGATTAAATCCTTTAACAAGGTCACACCTAACAGTGTGTTATTGTAGCCTTTAATAGGGTTGGCTCCTAACAGGGCTCACTTCAAAAGAGTGAAAATAGTAACTAGTTACATTAGTGGTTTTTCCCATTTTGGGTTTCCACGTTAAATCTTGGTGTCACCTGTGTATATGTTATTTGTTTCATGATTTATGTTTCTATATTTAAATATTTAAAGTATAACTGCATTGGATATTATAAAGATTACTTTGACACCCGAGTTACAGAAGAATATCTTAATTAACCGAGTAACAATGTTAAAGTATTTAAGACATCTAAGAGACAAAGGATTTGTTTTGGAGTAACTGATTCACCCCTCCCCTCTCAATTAATTATCTCATTTCCAACAATTGGTATCAGAGTTGCAAGTGCTTTCAGAGAAGGTTTCAAGGCCTAAGCTAAAGATCATAGATGTCTTATAGAAGGGAGGTCCCTAATCTAAACAAAGACAATTTCCTAGCATGGCAGGAGCTGATGAAGCTACATCTATCTACTATCGGTGATGCTGGTCTGCAATTTTTGGAGAGAAAATATGTGGAACCAACAGGGAATATGACTGTGGAACAGATGATGGAACAAAAGCATCACAACATAATGATGATTGACATAGCTTCTTCACTCAACTACTCAAAATTTTATGAAGTCAAGGACTTCCCTACAACCTATGATATGTGGAAGAAGTTATAGGATATTCATTGAGGAGATGCAAATGTAAGAAGAGCCAAAGCAGAAAGTCTAAGAGGACAATTTGACTAGATGAAAATGAAAGAAGGAGAAGATATTACATGATACAGTGATAGAATCATGAAGATTGTGAGTGCCATTAGAGCTGCAGGAGGAATAAATTAAGATACAACAGTGGTTAGCAAGGTACTAAGAAATTTACTTCCTATCTATGCTATTAGAGTTTCAGCTATTCAAGAGATGAGGTGCAATAAAGATATAACTCTGGATACATTAGTGGGAAGGCTTACAAATTTTGAGTTGGACAACTTTGACAATTACTCTCCTAGCTCTAGCAATATTGAGTCTGCATTCAAAGTGAAACTGAACCTAGGTAAGAAGGATAGATACTCAAAAGGGAAGCAGATTGAAAGTGACAGTGATGATGAATCTGATGATGAAGATCTTGACATCATTAAAGCACTGCTTGCAAGAAGAGCTACAAAAGGAAAATACAGAGGAAAGATACCATTGATTTATTTCTCATGCAATGAGGTTGGTCACATTGCTGCAAAGTGTCTGAAAAAAGAAGAAAAATATGAGAAAAAGTTCAACAAATTCAAGGGAAAGAAAGATTTCAAGAACTACAAAAGCTACAAGGATAAAGGTAAGAAGTTTTGTTATATTGCTAAATATTCTGACAGTGATGAAGAAGAAGAAATGGTTTATATTTCTCTTAAGGATGAGTCAGATGAAGAATATGAAAAGACAACACTTTTCTCACACATCAATAAAAATGACACATGGATAATTGATAGTGGTTGTTCTCATCACATGACTGGTGATAAGACAAAGTTTGAACATCTTGAACACTATGATGGTGGGAGTGTCAATATTGGGAATGATGAACCTTTCCCTGTAAGAGGAAAAGGTTGCATTGTTTTGACAGAAGGAATCGAATGTGATAATGCTTAGTGGGTTGAAGGTTTGAGGATAAATCTACTTAGTGTAGCACAACTAAACAACATTGGATTCGAGGTGGAATTCATGAATGGTAAGGCCAAGCTCTTGGATGGTAAAGGGAACCTAGTCGAAACTGGAAGACAAATAAAAGGTAATCTATTCTATCTTGATCTCACTAAAGGTTCATGCTTTATTGCACAAATAGAAGAAAGATGGTTATGTCATAAAAAGTTGTGTCATGTAAACTTTGATAATCTGGTAAACATAAGCAAAAAAAAGAGAGTCAGAGGTATTCCTATTTTAAAGAAACCCGAGTTAGCAATACACAAACAATGTCAAATCGGAAAGATGAGAAAAAATAGTTTCAAAAGAAAGAATTACAATACTGATGAAGTATTTGAATTGGTACATACTGATCTATGTGGACCAATTGGAACAACAAGCTATACTGGAGAGAAGTATTTTATTCTATTTTTTTATGATCATTCTAGAATGATGATTGTCATGTTTATCAGAGAAAAATCATAATCTTTTCATAAATTCAAGTGGTATCTTGCAAGAGTAGAAAAGGAAACATGAGAGAAACTAAAATGCCTAAGATATGACAGAGGAGGAGAATTCATTTCTTATGAGTTCAATGAATTCTATAATGAGAGAGGAATCAAAAGACAAGTATCTTCCCTTGGTACACCACAACAAAATGGAATAGCAAAGATAAGAAATAGATCCATCATGGATTGTGCCAGAACTCTAATGATTGAAAAGAATGTTGCTGCCAAATACTGGAAGGAGGCCATCAACACTATAGTGTTCACCGTAAATTGAGTTCAACTAAACAAAGGTAGTAACAATACACCTTTTGAATTATGGTATGGCTATAAACCTAATATTTGTTATTTCAAAGTATTTGGAAGTAGATGATACATCTTGAAGGAAGATAGAAATGGAAAACTAGATGCAAAAAGTGATGAAGGAATATTCCTATGTTACTCATGTAAAAGAAAAGCATACAAATGTAATGATATTACTACTCATAAAGTCATAGAAAGTGTACATGTCAATATTGATGAGTTTGCAAAAAAATGTGAAGAAAAGAGCAGTAAAGAGCCTGAAGACTAAAAGAAATTTTTGTATTATGAACCTGATACTATACCTATGACTCAAGCAATGGTGATGGGATAGCAGAACTGTCGACCACTAAATATACTAGCACAAACTGTGCAACCCGAGCTGCTGCTAGAAGAGACCAAGTCAAAGATGAGGAAACTGAGTCACAAGCAGAGGCAACTAAGTCACAGATGGAGGAACCTAAGCTACAGAAAGAGGGATTTGAGTCACAGATAGTGGAACCTAAGCATTAGACAGAGGAATAGGAAAGAATGTTTGAGAATGATAGACCTAGTGGATCAAGTCCAGAACCTAGAACAAAAGATCCACTACTTTCAAGATATGTTAAAAGACATCATGCACCTGAGTAGATAATTGGAGATCAGGCATAAGGTGTAATGACAAGGAAGAAACTCAAAGGTACATTCTTACTAATTGAATTTGAACCTAGAACTATTGAAGATGCATTGAATGATGAAAGTTGGATAGAAGTAATGAATGAAGAAATTGAGTAGATTGAGAAGAACAAGACTTGGAATCTTGTGCCTAGGCCAAAGGACAAGAATGTGATTAGAACCAAGTGGGTTTTTAGAAATAAGATGAATGAAAATGGTAAAGTTTCTAGAAACAAGGCCAAACTAGTCTGTAAAGGATATGCTCAAGAAGAGGGTATTGACTATGGAGAAAATTTTTCTCCTATTGCAAGACTTGAAGGAGTCAGAACTCTTTTGGGATATGTTGCACATAAAGGATACAAATTATATCAAATGGATGTGAAATATGCATTTCTGAATGGAATCCTTGAAGAAGAAGTCTACATTGAACAACCTAAAGGATTTATTGATCCTAGTAGAAGAGATATGGTTTGCAAGCTGCACAAAGCATTGTATGAACTAAAGCAAGTTCCCAGAGCTTGGTATGAAAGACTGCATAGCTATCTAATAAACATTAGATTTCAGAGAACCAATGATAAAATTAGCATGTACATCAAAGAAGGACCACAAAAAAAAATACTGTTAGCAAAGATATTTGTTGATGACATATTATTCACTGATTATGATGACCTATGCAAAGCATTCTCTGTAGCTATGAGTAAATAATTTGGGATGTCTATGTTTGGTGAGATCAAATTCTTTGTTGGATTACAAGTACATCAAATGAAGGATGGTATCTACATTACTCAATCAAAATATATCAAGGAGATATTTAAGAAATTTGGTATGGAAGATTGCAAACATGTTCGAACACCCATGTGTACCGGATAGAAATTGTCTAAAGATGATGATTCAAAGGAGGTAGACCAGACCAACTACATATCCATGATTGGAAAATTGCAATATGTTGTTCACACCCGAATTGATATTGCATTGGCAGTTGGTATTATTGCAAGATTTTCAGCTAATCCTAGAGATAATCACCTAATGGAAATCAAAAGAATTCTGAGATATCTGAAGGGTACTAGAGACTATGGTTTATGGTATAAGAAAGGTGAAAACTTTGACTTAAAGGCATAGTAAGAAAAAAAATTGGGCTGGAAGTATAGATGACAGAAAAAGCACCAGTGGTGGAGCTTTCTTTCTTGGAAAGAGGTTAGTATCATGGAATAGTAAGAAATAAAATTATATCTCTTAGTCTACAGTAGAGGCAAAATATGTTGCTGCAGCAGTGAACTGTTCAAACTTCATATGGATAAAGCAGTTGTTATTAGGAATGAAGGAAGAAGTAAAAGAGTTAGTTATTATCTATTGTAACAACACCAGTGCCATTAACATTTCAAATAATCCTGTGATGCACACCAAAACCAAGCATATAGCAATAAAGTATCATTTTTTAAGGGAATTGGTATAAAATAAAGAAGTAAAGTTGGAATATGTGAATAGAAAAGAACAAGTTGTAGACATATTCACCAAACCTTTACCTAAGGATGCATTCTTTTATCTTAGAGGAAAGCTAGGGGTGCTTCCCCTAACTGAAGCTCACTAAAATACAGTTTAGTGATGCATCAACCCGAGTGACAGTGAAGACCTATCAGTTGATGTAGGTACATCAAAGCACATTACAGATGAATTTGTACATTTAGGTACATTACAATTACAAGGTGAAATAGTAGTGACTATTGATATTTGTGGAGATGGTGTCTTTGGCATCTGTTGTCAAAGAGGGAAAGTTTTGTATAATACATAAGAATAAGATAAAAGAGGGAGAATTTTTCTATAATACAGTAAGAGGGAGATTTTGGATGAGAATCAGAATGAATCTAAAGACATTAATACAATTTTCTTTTGCTCTACAATTCTTTGTATTATGACATGTTGTGTTTTTATCAATGCCAAAGAGGGAAATTGTTGAAGACAATTATTCAATTGTGTATTGTCATTGATGTTACACATGTATTTACACTTATATAGTGATGTTACACAAATGTCTACATTTAGACCGAGCACACTTGGTGAACAGAATGAGTTATTTAGTGTTGACCGAGTTCAATCAGGCATTGAAGGAAGTTCAGTGTTGAACGAGTCACTCGGGCATTTCAATCTTGGTCAGGCATTCAGTGGCAGCCGACTAACAGTGATTTATATTCTATAATTAATTGGTTATATGAGGTTGACTAATTTGTGATTTATTATTAGAAGTATATTCAAGCTGACTTGACAGGGCTTACCATATAAATGAAAGGTCAAGTTTGGATTGAATGTGTGTAAGGTGATAGAAAGAAGAGAAAGCAGAAGTGGGGAATTCTATGATATGAAGAGTGAAGGTGAAATCATACAGGATTTTGATTAAGTACTGATCACTCAGAGCTGCAATAGAACATCTGATCAACAAGGATCCAATTATAATCAGAATAGAGATCTGAATCAACAAAGACAATTGCTTACACATATAGGTCAATTCATTGTTACTTTCTAACAATTGTAGCAGTGATCTAAAATCTCTTAACAGAGTAGACTTAATAGTATTTTTGTAAATCCTCTCACAAGGTAGAATTTCTATGTTGAAGTGTTGAAGACCTGTAACAAGGCCACTCCTCACAGGGTGATTAAATCCTTTAACAAGGTCACACCTAACAGTGTGTTATTGTAACCTTTAATAGGGTTGGATCCTAATAGGGCTCACTTCAGAAGAGTGAAAAACAATAACTAGTTACATTGGTGGTTTTTCCCATATTGGGTTTCCACATTAAATCTTGGTGTCACCTGTGTATATGTTATTTGTTTCATGATTTATGTTTCTGTACTTAAATCTCTAAAGTATAACTGCATTGGATATTATAAAGATTACTTTGACACCTGAGTTAAAGAAGAATATCTTAATTAACTGAGTAACAGTGTTAAAGTATTTAAGACATCTAAGGGACAAAGGATTTGTTTTGGAGTAACTGATTCACCCCTCCCCTCTTAGTTACTTATCTCATTTCCAACACTTATGACATGTGTTAGTTTTAGAATGAGTTAGAATACTTATTGTCCATTAGTTACATGTATTAACTTGTTATTTTTTATGAAATATGTGTTAATTATAAAATGCATTATAATACTTATTGTCCATTAGTTACATCTATTAACTTGTTATTTTTTATGATATTAATTCTAGATCCCCTTAAGACATCCCCTTAAGACATTTGTTAGATTACTAATGACATTTTTTAGATTACTTATGTATGCTTTGATTGTTCAATGATTGTT
>MU225881.1:670915-704290 GCA_018584345.1 Thuja plicata
CAGTTTCATGTGTTGGTTTCATGTTAGGGATCAATATGGTCAGGGTTTCATGTTAGGGTTCATGTTAAGGTTTAAATATTAAAATTTATGTTTCAGTTTCATGTTAGGGTTCAAGATGTTGGTTTCATATTAGGGTTTCACATGTTAGGGTACAATTTTATGTTTAATACATGAACTTTGTAATACTAATGTTTTCTAATGTCTTGTAGTTCATTTTCCTAATATTTTGTAACATTTTCCTAAGGTTTTTCTAGGTTTCATCTTAGGGTTCAATATGGTCAGGGTTTCATGTTAGGGTTCAATATGGTTAGGGTTTAATGTTAGGGTTCAATATGGTTAAGTTTTCATGTTAGGGTTAATGTTAGAGTTTATGTTGTTTTATGTTTCAGTTTCATGTTAGGGTTAATTTGTTAGAGTTTATATTGTTAGAATAAGTCTAGTCTTATTAGGTCTTAAGGGGCCCTACTAGGTCTTAAGTGGTCTTATTCTAGGTCTTAATGATCCTAAGATTTATTAAAGATTTTTATGTCACAATAGGGGTCCTAAAGGGACATAGGGTGTACTAATAGTTGTAAAGCGTCATTGGATGTACACTAATTGGTATTAATAGGTCCTATTAGGTCAAGTAAGTGGTCTTATTAAGTCTTAAGGGTCCTAAGATGTACTCATTGGTTTTAATAGGTCATATTATTCCTATTAGGTCTTAATTCCAATCTTATTAGGTCTTAAGGGGTCCTATTAGGTCTTAAGTGGTCTTATTCTAGGTCTTAAGGATCCTAAGGGTTCTTAAAGAGTTTTATGTCACAATAGGGGTCCTAAAGGGACATAGGGTGTACTAATAGTCCTAAAGGGTCCTTGGATTTACTAATTGGTAAATTAATAGGTCCTATTAGATATTAAGGGTCCTAGGTATAAATTAAAGAGTTCTAATAGGTCATCCTAGGTGTTTTAAAGGGTCCTACTTGGGTTCTTAAAAAGTTTTATGTCACAATAGGGGTCCTAAAGGGTCCTAAGGTGTAATAATATGGTCCTCTAAGTGTCTTAAAGTGTACTAGGACATGTACTAAGGCATGTAATATTTTAACATCTAACTCTACATGAATAACATATATACATGTAACTCTAAAACATATATGTACATGTAGACACCTAGAAATGGTTCGAGCCTGCTGGTCTACGTGTTTTAAAATTTTTAGCATTACAATTGAAATGTTGTTTTGTTTCCTAATTATTCTTCTATGTTGCACATATGATATTTATTGTATGGCGACATTGTGTCTTTCATCAATGATTGAATATTGCAAAATTGTTCAATTATTTACTAACATTTCTACTCTCTTTATCAAATTGATCATTTTCCTAATCATTTCTAATCAACCCTAAACTGATCCTATTCAATCCTATTCGATCCTAAACCATTCCAAACCTTCCTAAATCAATTCAAACCTATTCTATTCTATTCCTAATCACTTTCAGAATTGTTTGGACTCATTCTGACCATTTTGGGGCATTGTCCAAAATTATCGATGCTTAATTAACCCAATTTCCAAACCGATTAAAACCCTATTTCAATTTTATCAATCTTATCATCATTTTAGGATAATTTTCCAAGATCATCAATGCTTCGTATCCCTTCAATTAGCTATTTGATAACATTGTCAAAGTTCATCGGTGTTATCATTATCAATCTATCAATATCAATTCAATAGTGTTGTCCACGTTTGTCAATACTATTTATGACCATTATCATTTCGGGATAATTTTCCAAGATCATCAATGCTTCCCCATTTCAATTTCAATCCTATGATGCCATCAAAGTTCATTGGTTCTTTTCAATAATTTCCAAACATCATTACGCGGGCGCATTGTCAAAGCTCATCGATGCCTCATATTTTCTTAAACTATTCCAGAACGCTCAAAATTGATCCTAAACCTTATGATCAATATCATCAAAATCATTTTAATTCGACATCAACACCTTCAATTCAATCAATAATTCACTAATTTCCCCCTTGGGATGAGTAACCCATAGTTTATCCCTAGGTCCTAAATGAATAAATAAATAAATAGACTTTATTTATTCCCCTTTTCCCTAAGTCTCAACAATTAATTAATTTTTATTTATTAATTGGCTAATTTCAATTTATGAGATTTTCATAATTTCATAAATCTAATTATGGATTTTGTGAGGAATATTGAGAATATTGAATTATTAAATGGCTTAATGATTCCTAATCTTACCTAATTGCAATATCCCTTAATTGAGGATTCACAT
Source organism: Thuja plicata (assembly GCA_018584345.1). Lineage (NCBI taxonomy): Eukaryota > Viridiplantae > Streptophyta > Pinopsida > Cupressales > Cupressaceae > Thuja > Thuja plicata. The sequence goes on from MU225881.1 coordinate 673,191, forward strand.
CCCTATTAAGGTGCTTCATGAATATTCTCAATATCTCGTTATTTGATCTCTCCCAAATCATGCTTCCTAACATCCTACCAACCAAAATCTGCATTTATGCATAGATTTTGTGCAATCTCACCTAAACGACTCTCATTTTTTTGTAAAATGAGATGCATTTCAATCTTTCAAGGTTAAATCACTCTCCTAGTATTCTCACTTGCAAACTTGGCTTTTTGTATCTGTGTGCAATAGTGTTATTGTTAAAGAGAAACATCAAATCTGATTATGGAGAAGAAAGGAGGACATGGGAGTTACATTTGAAGGGAGTTCTTAGTGTTTTTATGCTTTTTGTTTATGAACTCTTGTTTTGAATGGCTTTCATGATAGATTAGATAGGTAGCATATTATTTAGGGTTTGTGATCTCCTAGATATGCCTTTTTCTGGTCTTATATTTGGTGAAACCGATGTGGAACAACCTTAAATGATAAAATTTTGGTGTTTATGTGTCTTTTTTCAGGTTTTGGAAGAGAGTTGCGTAGGTGGTTACTGAAGTTGCGCAGGTGGTCACTGTTTCTATGTAGGTGGTTAAGTCCTGCAGAGTTGGGACCTAGACCTGCGCACTTGGAGCCCAAAGCCATGCAGTTGGCTACTTAGCTATGCAGTTGGTCATATGGGATCCATATTTAGGGTTTAGGATCAGTGTTTGCATGTTTAGGAAGATTTTATGCATCTTATGCTTTCTCTTCTACTTTTTATATGATTAAAGGTTAAAATGGATCCTAAACTATTCAAATGAACCCTGAACTTGGTTAATGAACCCTAATGTGGTTAATGAACCTAACATTTACATTTTCAAGCCTAAAATGAACTCTCACATTTGATTTGGGCTCTTAAAATGAACTTTACCTAGTTTAGGGTTACATGCAATCAACCTTTTGCAAATTTCAATCAAAACTACAATCTAGCCTAACTAGGGGTTGAAATGGAACACTTCATGCAAGGGGTAAAAGTACAAACCTATGTCACACTTTTATAAAGGAAAAGGACCACAACATGCAAACTGTTCAACTTTAATGACATAAAAAGTGGTATTTGTATTTAGAATTTGAAGATGATGTAAACTGATGAAATGTGTAAAAATAGATGAAGTTTATGCCTATCATTTTTTAATTTTTTTTTGAACAAGAATGGATATAGTTTTTTTAAATTTTGAAGGCCATTTTTCAATTGCTGAAATTTTTTAAAAATCTGGGGTCTAGTTCCCACCAAACAAGTATATGAAAATACTATATTTTTCCTTTGATTTCAAAATATGTTATAGATAAAATGTATAGCTAGTGCAAAAAAGAAGAAAGATTGGTTTTCAATGTATATTTTCTCCGTTATAACTGCTCAAAGTTGAACTTATCTGAAATCAACAGTTTTAATCTCCCACCAAATTTCCCCTATCAAATCTACACCATTTAGAAAAAAATTACATATTCTTGAAGATGTCTCTCTCCTCTAGTGTTAAATATAAATTTTAAATTTTTTTGATATGATTTACTATTTTTTTATTTATTTGAAGCAACATCTTCTCTAATGTTAAAGTACCTAGTTGTTGTATTTTTAAATTATAATATATTAGATCTAATCAAAATGCTATAAAATTTATATGACAATAATCTTGACTCCGAGCTCTACAAAAGGGTATTTAAAATATTTTTTAAAAATATCATTAAAAAGAGTAGGGGTTATTGAAACATCGATTTTCTGAAATAATTTTATTTCTTTGGTAATTAGTATAAAACATACATTTAATAGACATTTTCAATTGGAAAAGTTTAACCACTTATCTAGCTTAGCTATAATGAATCTAGCTAGACCATATGTTTGATGAAACTTAATTTTTTTTTAGAAATACTTAAATTTAGCTATGCTGATAAGTGGTCCTAAAACATGACACAAATTTGTGCTTTTACCCCAAGATCAAGTTATTTAAGTTGATAAGGGACCTAAAATGAACATGCACATCTGATTTGGGTACCTAAAATGAACTTTAAACTAGTTTAGGATCAAATGCAGATTTCATCCTTAAGGTGTTCCTAAATCATTTTGATGCACATGCAAGCTAATTAGGGTTTCAAATTCACTTCAATCTTTTCAAATAAAGCTAAATGGCATAAATAATGAACCCTAATTGTGTTTCTAATAGTATTGCATGCTTAGATGTGGAAAAAACCTCTATTTTTGCAAGTTTTTACCCCTTTTAAGGCCTCTAATCAGTAGCTGCACACTTGGTTGCAGGTTCTACGTAGGTGGTCAGAAGCTACGTAGGTGGTACCCTGGTTCTGCGCAGATGGTAGCCTATTCCTGCGTAGGTGTAAACTTGATGTTTTTCATGCACATTTTTGAGTTTCTGCATTCCTATACTTATTTTTGCACTTAGTATACTAGATTTTTATGTTACAGATGATTTGTGTAGCATGTTGGAAATCGTGGGATGAAGATTGAATCCTAAAAAATACTAATAGTTTAAATCCAGGACGTTTGTAGAAGACCTTGTGTTTTCTAAAACTTTCATGTGAGTTTTTGGTAGTTAGCAAACACTTCAGCTTGGTGCTTTAAAATGAACCATTTCATTCATGTGCTTGAAGTGTATTTTAGTTTGTAAATCCAAGGAAATGTATGGACGTATCCTCTCCCCTTGCCTTCATGGACCTTGGGTTTAAGAGAAATCCATGCAAGTCCTTTAGTGTGGCTAGCTCCCAAGTGCTTTAGTAGAGCTAGTGAGAGTGGATGCCCAACTGATAATAGGCTAAAGCCAAGCCCATCCAAACCAGGATACAAAAGATGTCATTATGACTAATGTCATAATGAAAAGGTGTTGAATGCATTATACTAGGAAGAAGATCTCCTTCAGTACCCTTGTGGTGCATTAAAACCTATGGTACATAACTTTTGTAGGCTAGGAGGCCTCCATAACGGAGCTAATCTGCCACACATATAACCACCTGAACGAATGCCCTTACTAAACACCATGTAATAGTAGCCAAAAAACCTTCTATCTATTGGCATAGAAGGTCGAAGACCAACTAAGATTCCCCACACTTTCGTGACTATTATTTGATACAACAGTCCCTTGGGAAGTGATGACCTTTAGGACTTGAAGCTTGGAGTGCCTGAGAAGTGAGTGAACTGTAAAGAAGAGCCCGTGCCTCCAAGATTCTAGCTTGTTCACTATTAGTAAGTGTGGTTGAACTTTGGTTCAAGTGGGGATTCAACAGATACTGCCCTTTCTATCCTTAGGAAGTGGTGTGCTTGTTCATTTTTACAACAACCATTCTAAATGATGTGTCTTGTGTGAGTGTTCAAACCTTAATAAAAATGCTGACATCTTAAAAACACTCTCCTAAAGAACACTTTTTCCAAAATCAGCTTCAAGAACAATCAAATGGTCACAACAAACCTTGTCTTTGAGTAAACATATGGAGCCTTGAACTTTTCACTTGGAACCTCTTGGCATGCTTGATAGCCTTCATATTGCATATTCATGACCTAATATCCTTGCATTTGAATTTCAAAGAATCCCTTGCATTATAGACCTCATTAAAATCCTCATTTTAGTCCTTTTTTTCATAAATCCTAATCATAGTCCTCTTGCATACATAGCTCATTTTAGACCCTCCTTAAAAACTTTGCTAACAATCCTAGAAAGTATCCAAATCATAGAGCATTTCTTTATGGCGCTGAAAATAGGATCTTGACTTGGTCCCCTTTTTTCCCAAAAATTTCAACCCCCCTTATCAATTGGTCATATTCTACCTTTTTCATGATGGATTTGACCTAATCCCTTTTATCAAACTTTTCCCTTGTCCCTCAATCCTTTTTATCAAGTCAAGATTCTTATTCATCCTCATGAGGTTATGCTCTTAGGTTTGTCTCCTTTCAAAAGATTAATTGTCAAAGTCCAAAAAAAACAAAAAAACATAGTTGCATAACCCTTAGGTTGCATTTTGCATAAACTCCTTGCATTTCAAAGTTTGCATTTCCAAAAATTCCAAAATTCCAAAAAAAAAATATTGCATTTGCATATATTAATCATGCCAATTTTCACAATATCTCAAGCATCCAAAAGGCAATAAGATCTTTATTTACCTATATTTACATCACAACCAGAATCCCAATTTCCTTTTGATCCAAGACAAGGTTTTTCATATCATAATCAAATTGACCTAATCACCATGCAACCTTTGGAAGAAGTACACCAAACATTTCATGACCCAAGACATGTCACATTTCCTCAAGGACCTACTCCAAGCAATGATCTATGCAACATCAGATATCCTTCAAATACTTCCCCAAACTTTGGCACTATTCAATGGGGACCTCACCCAACCTTTGAACCAATTTTCATACCTATGCCACCTGGCCAAGGTAGTATTCCCCCTACACTTGAGGAGGAATACCAACAAACTTGTCAAATCAATCAAGTCCAACCCAATTATTTGCAACAACTACCTATGCCAAACACATATTTAAGATCTTATCAACTTCCTCCACCACCACCAGATAATCAAGATCCTAGAAATGACTCAAGCCCCTCTTCCAATTCTAGAGACACATGAAACATTTGCTTCCTTCAAATATTTACCTAAAGAGGAGATTGACAAAGCCGTTAAAAACAAAAAAATTCAGCAGACATTAACGTATCTCATGACTCAAGATCCGAGATGATATATAAAAGTGATACAAAAGACAAATCCTCACTTAGTCTTGGAATATAAAAATCCCCCACCATTTACTTTGGAAGAGAACCAAGCCTTAGTGGTTTGGGATAGAGAAAAATGAGAACAAACCTTCGATGAGTTAACTATGGTGGTAACACAAAAATGACAGTGAAATGATTTAACCGTCAATATCCCTCCAAAGGAACAATATATACCATTGGATAATCCTTTATTTGAAGAGGTAGAAATCCCTCCTCTAGAGATGGTGGATACCATAAAGGTCCCCAAGAAAGGTCCTCAAAGGACACAGAAGATCAATTTTAAGAATCACTTACCCAAAGGATCAAATGAGACATTGGCATTTCCTTGGGGAATGCCAGATGTACCCCCTTTTGAAGAAACACAACCAAGTGGTCCTCCTTTGGTAACACATACACCATTCCTAGGAAGTCCTTCAAATGTAAAAACATCCAAAGAACATTCAATGAACCACCAAGGGTACCCACATTTGATGTATCTAATGTGACTACTACAACTCTACCAAATCAATTGCAAGATCAAAAGAAGAAGAGTCTCGTGGATATCACACCAATTCCACCTAAGGTGACTCAACAAGCACATGTAAAAAAACATGTGCAACAAGCCCAAGTGGTTCAACAAGAACCACTTGTGGATGTATCACAATCAGTGAAGCAACCATTTTTAGCACCAATTAACATGATGTCTCAAGTGCAACCATCAAAATGTAATACTACAAATCTTGATGGTATACTTGCACCACTTGGATTTCAACAAGATCATAACATGCAACAACCAACAATGCAGATGGGTCAAGAATCTCATCCTGTCATGCAAAATGTTCAAGGTCCAAAGGTGCAACAAGTGCACCCATAACAACAACTACATATCCAATAGTATGTACAACAATAACAACATGGTCTACAAAAACAATATTCTCAACAAAAGCAACAACATGCTCTACAACAAAAATACATACAACAAAAACAACATGCTTTACAATAGCAGTATGCTCAACAAAAATGACAACAACATGTTCAAAATTAGCAACAACAACAACATGTTCAACAACAATACATTCTGTAGTGACAACTTGTTGCACAACAACAAAATGTGTCACAACAACAACAACATGTGGTGCAAAATCAACAACAACAGTATGCACCAAGATATCAAAAGGAAGTTTCTCAACCTTACTATGTGACACAAGGTCAACAATATAATCTTCCACCAATAAATTAGTAACATGTGGAAGATCCTCAACAACATGCCAGAAAACATGTGGCGTCAATCCATGACATCTCGTTTGAATCATCAGAATCAGATCAGGCTTCAAAATATAGTCAATGTTCAATCATCTCTATGTGGACACATCATTTTGATACACGTAAAAAAGTTGTGAAGCCTTCATAGAATGAAGACATGATTCAAAAAATCCAATGCTTGAAGAAACAACTGAATGATATGCAATTCAAGGACAAGAAGACACATTATATAGAACGAGGACTATGCCCTAATCCGTTTGATTCAAGCATTTACATGCCTCCTTTTCCAAAGAATTTTGAAGTACCCAAATTTGAAAAGTACAAAGGAAAAGGTAATCCAATCGATCACACTCAGGAATTCTATAATTCTTGCATTGAGGTTCAAAATGATGACACATACCTCATGCGACTCTTTCCTCGAAGCCTTGAGAGTCAAGAAATGGACTGGTACTCTAAATTACCCGACAATATCATGTCTTGGAAAGAATTAGCCAAAAAATTCATCTCTCACTTTGCATTCAACATATCAAGTGAGATTATGCTGACTGATTTGTGCACAACCAAACAAAAGGTTGGAGAATCTTTTATGACCTTCCTATTGTAATGGAGGAGTTTGGTTAGTCAATGCCTTTTTGATGTGCTAGAAGAACAACAAATATGATTATTTATCCAAAATCTAGTACCAGAGATGATGTATGAGCTCAAATGAAATGACCAAGCACAATTCAAAAGATCATGAAAAAAGGAATTGACATTGAAGATGGTCTTATTGAAAAAGGAGTACTAAAAATCAACAAGGACAACTCGAATGCGAGCACTTCGAGTGACAAGCCAAAATTTTGGTCTCAGAATAAAAATGTCACAAATGATGGCATTGTCAACACATGGACAATAAATGGGACACAATAGAAAGTGAGTCTCAAAGGACCTACTATAAAAATGTGCAAAAAACAACTCAAGCACCACCTCCAGTGCCAGCTCCAACAAAACCTCAAACAACAAAATCGGCAGCGTCGACTGCTGATAAACAAAGATGGACCACAAATACAATTCACAATGTTGGATGAACCACTCCATTTGGTATTGCAACAGTTATTGCAAAAAAATTATATTCAATTACCTGAGATCGACGATCCCCCAGCAGTTAAACCCCCTTGGTGGGATGACAACAAATATTGCAATTATCATTGGACAGAGGGACACAGAACTAATTCCTTCTACCAATTAAAACATAAAGTCCAAGACCTTATTGATCAAGGTGTGATTGAAGTTGAACCCACGGTGGGATCTTCCAATACTGACCATACTATCTTCACAAACCCCTTGGTGGATCATGAGAAGGGGAATGCCTCTACGTCGAATTCAAATTCCAAGAACAATATCAACTATACTCGGACTATCCAGGACTATAACATCAATTGTTTCTTTGAGTCTGATTCATGTGTGTCCACTCTAACCTTCCAGGATAGTAACCCTCAATGCACAGTCATTACTTATTGTACCAAGATTACTGTTCTTGGTGCACCATCTAAACCCAAGGTACCTTCAGATTGCAACCTTGTCAACCAGCTGGGTAAGACCCCTACCTTGATATCAATCATTGATCTACTGCACACATCCCCCCAACAAAAGGAAGTCCTTGACAGAGATTTGAAAGAGTCCACTATTCTGACTGACATTGAAACTAACCAAATTAGGCCATGATGGGGCACTTCTCTGTGTCCCAGGATGTCACATTTTCAAAATATGACATTCCACACAACTGGCTTGGCCATAATGACCCTCTCCATTTGGAAGTCTTTGTCTATAATGCCAAAACCTGGCGATTCATGATAGATGGTGGAGCAGGACTTAACATTTGTACTTTAAAGGTCATTCTTGATCTTGGCTACAATGAGAGTGATATTGATCCCTCCAGGAGAATCACAATAAAGGCATATGATGACGGTGAACATCCTTCCAAAGGATTCATGATACTACCCATTAGAATTGGTCCGGTTACTGAAAACACAATGCTCCAAGTCCTGGATCTAGACTTGCCCTACAATATGATATTAGGACACCCATGGATCCATGCCATGAAGGTGGTTCCCTCAATGTACCATCAATATCTAAATTTTTTTCACAATGGAGCTGAGATCACTGTCCTAGGTGATCCTAACCCTTTCCAATTTTGTGCTAATCTAAGAGAAGGGCCCGCACAACAGGTGCCTACCAACAGTGAAGCCGCCCCATCCAATTCATCCAAATATGTTTATGCATTCACCCTTGAAAATATGGTCAAAGGGAAGATGAAGATTGAAGATAAAGGGTGTGGAGAGTATACCATGGCGCAAGCCTTTCATATTGGGAAGCTCCCTCTCTCCCCAAAGTCTTATGGAAAACCAAATTTATTGCAAGCATAACCAACCAAGACCACCATGAAGGTTATGCCCTCACCTACATTCACTAGGTGGGGAGGTTTGCACAAAGAAAATGTATATGAGAATGCATCCAGCTGGATTTTCCAAGACAATCAGAAACAAGAACAGGAGCCCATTGAGATACCCATTGAAAGATACGGGCCCGGGTTCACACTCATGCAGAAAAAAGGCTATGATGGCCACACTGGTCTTGGAGTACATAAATGAGGGATTGTTGAACCTATTTCTACAAAAGGTCATACCCTTCATCTGGGCATTAGGTTCAAACCATTACGAATTGGCTCTTTGAATGCCAAAATGGCCTCATGTGAAAACGTGGAGGTTTCAAATGATGAAAAGGCATATGAGGTTCCCCATTCTGAGTACATTAATAATTCCAATAAGTGGGAATGGACATCCTATTCCTCTAGTTCTTATGAGCTTGACCATGTCTTCCCTGAAGTCGATGACCCACCTATCATAGACAAACATGTTAACATAATTACCCCTCCAATAACCTGACCTGATCCCTGGTCTAGAATTTTCTGGGATCCTAGTCCTGAACCTTTAGTGCATGAAGTCTCTAACTCTGAAGACACTGATATTTACATCTTTTCCTTTACATCTAGCCTCGAAAACATCTGCACCACTGATGATGACATCCCCCTAGTCTACCCTGAACTTATTGATTGGGACGAGCAAGGATCACCGAGCTTGGATTGCTTCAAAAATAGTGAAGCAATAGTGGAATTCTTGGAGCTCCGAGAGGGCATGCCATCTGGCGACCACAAAGAAAGATTCTCCATTGACCTTGTTGCTACAACATATTTTGGGGAGTCAACTTCGTCTTCCAGTCGCAAAATTGAAAATGATAAAATCAAAAAAGAAAAAAATAAAAAGAATAGGTCCTCTAGTGAAAATCGAAAGGCGCCAGTTGACCATGCAAAAGTAAAAACAAAGGACGCATCCAAGGGTGAAAACCTCTTTGAGGCACCCGAGGATGGAAGATTGGACATACCCCCTCCAAAAGAGAATTTGACATTACCCATTGAAATGACTGAGGAAATTAACTTGGGAACACCAAACAACCCCAATTTCATACACTTTGCAACATCCCTCTCACCAGAAGAGAAGGATGAATTTGTTAGATTCTTCCTTGAGTGCCAGATTAATTTTCCCTGGTCTTGTGCTGACATGCCTAGCCTAGATCCTGATTTAGTTCTTCACCACCTCCCTCTAAAGTGAGGCATGAATCCAGTCAAATGGAAGATAAGAAAAATGCATCCCCAAATAGCTCTACTGGTAAAAGCAGAATTGAAGAAGTTATTAGATGCAGGTTTTATCAGACCTATAGATTATGCAGACTAGATTTCCAATCTGGTACCTGTTAGCAAGCATGCTAGGGGCATTAGGATATGCACTGATTTCTGTGATCTAAATAAGGCATGCCCTAAAGATGATTTTCCTCTGCCTAACATCAACATCATTGTCAACATGATTACAGGCTACGAGATTCTGTCACTGATGGATGGCTTCTCTGGTTACAACCAAATTTATATTGCTCTTGAAGATCAACCCAAGACAACTTTCACATGTCCTTGGGGAACCTATTGTTGGAATGTCATGCCCTTCAACCTCAAGAATGATAGAGCAACTTACCAACATGCAATGAACACAATCTTCCATGACTTCATGCACATCTTGATGGAAGATTATGTTGATGACCTCCTCTACAAATCTACAACCAGGAAAGATCATTTGAGTATTCTGGCCAAAATATTTAAAAGAATGGAAGGGTATAAGCTTCACTTAAATCCAAAAATTTTATTTTTGGAGTTGTTTCTGGAAAACTCCTAGGCTATATCATCTCTCAATGAGGTATTGAAGTGGATCCTGAAAAGGTGCCTGAAATTTTAGAAATGCCTCCGCCAAACACTCTAAGGAAGCTGAGAAGTCTACAAGGGAAACTAAAGTCTATCCACCGATTTATTACACAACTCATAGATAAATGCCAGTCATTTCAAAACCTACTACATAAAGGTGTGACTTTTCATTGGAATGAGAAATGTGAGCACTTTTTCAAACAATTGAAATATTATCTATTACATCCACCAATCTTGATGCCTCCCATTCCAGGAAAGCCATTTATCTTGTACATTTCTGCCATAAAAAATGCATTTGGTGCTCTTCTTGCACAACATGATGAATAAGGGTGAGAAAGAGCTATTTATTATATTAGTAGAACTTTGGTTGGATATGAATTAAACTACTCACTCATTGAATGAGCCTGTCTTTATGTGGTTTTTGCAACACAAAAGTTAAGACATTACATGCTACACCAGAAAACCATGCTCGTATCCCGAATTGATCCATTGAAGTATCTTTTGGGAAAAGAATCTCTCACAGGTTGCCTAGCCAAATGGGTCATGCTCCTGAGTGATTTTGACATATAGTATGTAGAAATAAAGCAATAAAAGGCTAGGTGATAGCAGATCAGCTTGCAGAGGCACTAGTTCCAGATGATCACCTGTTGCTTTCAGAATTTCTAGATGATTTCATTTTTGCATTCACTAACTCCAATGATTGGATAATATATTTTTATGGCTCACACACTTAGAATGGATCAGGGGCAGGCATCATGTTTTTCACCCCACAAGGTGATATCATACCAAAATCTTACAGAATTGCATTTACATGCACCAACAACATCGCCGAATATGAAGCCCTGGTCACTGGACTCAAACTTGCTATTCAATGGAAAATCCAACACCTCAAGGTGTATGGTGATTCTCAATTAGTCATCTGATAGGTCATTGATGACTCTGAAACTAAGGATGAAAATCTAGTACCTTACAAACAGTTGGCTGACTTTCTCAAGGAGCAATTTGTTACAATCAATTTTTACCAACTTCCACGAGTACATAACAAACAGGTAGATGCTATGGCCTTTATTGCATCTATGATCAACATGCCGAATAACAAAGAGAGATATGAATTTATTGTTGTGCGGTAATTTCTTCCAACATTCAAAATTCCACAAACTGAGCTCATGTGTGACATTGTTGGTCTCGATTCCCTTGGTATCAAGATGCTTACAATTACCTACACACCTAGATCTTACCCCCTGCCCTATCCCAAAATAAATGTTGAGCTCTTATCCATCAAGCCTCCCATTATGTCATCATCGGTGATACCCTCTATATGAGATCCTATGACCAAACCCTCCTCAGATGCCTTGATTCATGAGAGGTTGACACTACTTTACATGAGGTCCACAATGGTATTTGTGGTGGACACTTCAATGGTTTGAGTCTTTCCAAGAAGTTGGTTCGAGCAGGATATTATTGGCCTACCATGGAGCAAGACGCACATAAATTTGCTAAGAAATGTTACAAATGCTAGATTCATAGCAATTTGATTCACACTCTGGCATAGGATCTACAACCAGTGGTTTCTCCATGGCCCTTTCTCAGTGGGCATTTGATCTTGTAGGGAAGATTACACCCCTATCTTCTGATGGCCACACGTACATCATCACGACCACTAAGTACTTTACCAAATGGGTAGAAGCTATCCCTATGACATATATCACCGGAAAGCAAATTTCCAGATTCATCCTGAATTATATCATTTTCTATTATGGAGTTCCTCTGGCCATCATTACTAACCATGGTAGCCCATTCCAGAATAAAGATGTTACAAAGCTTTGTGAGAAATTCAAAATCCACCATGGATTTTCTAGCATTTATTATCCACAAGGAAATGGCCAAGTAGAGGCATCTAACAAAATAATCATTAAGATCCTCCAAAAGACTCTCAATGATGCTGGCCATGATTAGCACCTACAACTAAATCCAGCTCTGTGGGCCTACAAAACCAACATTCACACCCTCACTGATGCTACAACATACTCTCTAGTCTATAGCGCTGAGGCCATATTACCCCTCAAGGTTGAAATACCATCACTGAGAGTATCCTTACAAGGCATTGTTGATGATGAGCAGTATAGAGTTTCTAGATTGCATGAGATTGAAATGCTTGATGAGCGGAGACAAACTGCCTTGGTACACTGCAAGCCTCTCAAAACCATCTCAAACAGAGCTATAACAAGAAAGTCTGAAATTTCCATTTTGAGATTGGAGACTTGGTTCTAAAGATGAATTACAAAACCCAGCCCCATAGAGAGAAGGCTGGGAAATTTGAACCAAATTGGGAAGGCCCTTATATAGTCACCGCAGCATATGGGTCTGGAGTATATCAGCTTGCAACACCAGAGGGAGAACCATTTCCTGAAGCACTGAACAACATGTATCTTTGTAAGTATTATGCATGATCCTAAAAAAAGTACCAAAAAATTGCAAAAATTTCTGAAAATAGCAAAAAAAATCAAAAAATCAAAAAAAGAAAAAAGAAATCAAAAAGAGAAAAAAATGGTTGCCTTGATGAAAACCTAGTAAATAGGCATATGGCACACAAAAATAGAAATCAACAGAAAAATCCCATCCACAAGTGAAAACCTAGCAAATAGGTGCTTTGGGCAAGTATCATGGTGAAAACCTAGCAAACAGGCGCCACGCATAGTAAGTTGTTGCTCCAATGTCTATCATGATTCCACCTGGTATCTTTATGTCCTTTCCTAATCACATATTTCAATTTGCATCGAACCTAGTGCCCCTTTATGGCCTGTAACAGGTTGATCTTCTTTGTCTTACCCTTGGTATACCCAGTCTATCTGTCTCTTTGGCCTCGGTACATAGCCTCTTTGTTGTCTGGGGGTAGATTCCTGGCACTGAGCATCTTTGAATTTGAATTCAAACTAGGGGAAAGACCTAGAATGTGGTTTATCCATGAGGTTCCTTGACTATCAGATTAGAGATAACAAACTTGTACATATCTTAATGACCTAAAAAATCCTAAAAATCCAAATAAGCAGCTCAAAATTTCAAAAAAAAAAAATAATGTCCTAAAAAAATTGCTAAAAATAAATAATGTCCTGAAAAAATTGCTCAAAATCAAATAATGTCCTGAAAAAATTGCTCAAAATCAAATATGATGTTAAAAAAATCCTAAAAATCCTAAAAAGTCCTAAAAAAAAGATCATCACAAAAAATTCAAATATCTCAAAAATCCTAAAAATTGCAAAAATCTCCTCAAAGATCTGTAATAAACTTGTACCTACTTGTCTTCTTTTTGCAAATTGAACATCATGTTTTCAGACATCAGTGGCAGATACATCCTTCTGTGCTTAATGAAATCATGTTTTCACAAATGCAATATGAATCATTGTGACTCAACATTCAATCTGGTTGGACTGTTCAATCTTTCAACCTTTGCTATCAATCAATCTATCCAAGCTATCAATCAGTTATCCAATCAAGACAATTTGTAATCTAAGCTATCAATCAACAAACATTTACTGCAAGTAACAAAGGATCAAAATGGTTGTTGGCTCCCATTGTTTCAGTGAGTGTTTTATCTTTATTGATTTTCTTTTTTTAATCATGTTCCTATGCTACTTGATGATATTATTTGAACTTATGAGAGTAGCTGGGATGGTTCATGACCAATTGTTTTTGCTTTATCTTTTTCTTCTTGTTTGATGATCTCATAAAATTTTGGGGCATGTCTGCTACATGTTTGCGGGACGTAGAAGATCATCCTCTATCTGCATCGTGTTTGTTTACACAAAAAGGGTGAATTTATCGCTCTGGCTTTTGTGCCATGATGCCGCATCCACTTTTGCAATATCAAAATAAGCTCTTATAACAAAATTGCACTTTTGAAAGCCAACCTCTTTCTACTAACATTTCTTCATCTAATTTCTGCTTTCTACTAATAATTCTTTAGTCAGTCATCGTAGTTTCCTTGGTCCAGTACTCTGGTATATCAAAAAAATAGGTGCATCCTATATACATGCATTCATAAAATAGGAAAAACAATAAAAACATGTGCATTTTGCATTCATTCATAAATGAGAACAATTCCAAATATACTTTTACATTTTGCAATCATACATTTCAAATAAGAAAAAAGACAAAAGCAATGCTTTCATCCATAACATATATTATTGCATAACAAAGGACATACATTGCAATATATAAGCATCATAATATAACAGGAAAATAAAGCATATACATAAGCATCCATCCTGTGCATCATAAAGTAGCTACATATCATATATATGTCTCAAAAAGTATTCGAGTACAAAAATCAAGGTGTCTATATACATTGAGGCCCACATGCTCATAATCTATCACATGTCTATCAAAAAGTGTCCCTCTACTAGAGAGGATCTCCTGTCAACCCCTACTTTCTCAGTCCTCTTGATCCCTATCCTATCTAGAAGATGAGGCTCCCCCAATATGATGCCCTCTCTATCCTAATCTCGATGGCCCCATCGGTCCCAGTACTCCCCCACTGCTCTGTTTCCTATGGGAGTGTGATCTGCTGGATGATGCTCTGTAACTCAGTGCCCACTACTCTTGCAACACATCTCTCATGTACATGTCCTTTCAATACTGTGACTCTACTCGAGCATCCCCTAACATCTCCGCAACCCTATGTGCTCTGGCATCTATGATGGTACTAATAAACTTTCGTGACTCCTCCTCGGATCTCTATGCCCACTGCTCTCACGACACATCCCTCTCTACTATCAACCTATCCATCTATGCTGTGAGTGATGATCACTCAGTAATCCATGATGCACAATCTGCAGCCCATGCAACTCTATCAGTGTCTCTCTCCAGTGCCAGTCAGTCTATCTGGCTTGTCAGCTCTATAATGCGCTGTCTCTGCTCCTCAAACCTGCCATCAAGACCCTGTATGTCATCCTCATGTGGTGGATCATCCTTGTCCTCATCCATCTGCATCGACATATCACTGAGATCCTTGTCAGCACCATCCTCCTCCTCCTCAGTCTCATCATCATCCTCATCTAAATCCTCCTCCTCATCCTCCTCATCCTCATCCTCCTCCTTGGTGATCTCATCCCTTGGCATCCACACTCTTGGTACTGCCACATCCGGATCTGTCAGAGGAATAGGCCTGTGCTCAGAAAACCATCTATCATACTCAGTTGTGCTCCCTACATGTGCAATATCTGCACCCACTCCCCATTGTCTAGGTTGTAACTGCTCAAACTTTGCATATGACACCTGAGGCTTGAGTGCTGCACCCCATGTCTTAACCTCGGCCCTCAACCGAGCAAACAAAGATGTACTAGTAAGTACTCCCTACCTCTCTCAAAACTGTTGGTGCACCCTCTCTAGTAGCTGAATCTCAATAACCATATGACCCATGATGAACCTCTCGATGAGGTAGCTCTCATGTCGGTAGTATGGTAGGTGCTCTATATCATCATCCCATCTGGGGAGATCTCTATATGGTCTCCATGTAAAATCCTTGAGCAGGTCTATCTCATGACAAAAATGTAATGTATATCCTAGTGGCCCCTATGAAAGCACCCCCCGATAATAGTAGATGTATGGAATGTATGGTTGTACAACCCTTTGAGAAATGGGCCAAAACACAGCTATGTGCTTATATGCCCAAACCTGCAGTAGTGTGATCCCACTACTGATTGACAATCCTCCCTTGTACACCAACTGGTGGAACTGGTAGTATGTCATCGCAAGCATGCATGGCCCCCACATGAACATTGTCCCCTCCATGATAATATGCTCAAGGACCCTCCCCCAGCTAATAGGGAACCCATGGCCTCATCTTTCAGGCACCTATAGACATGTGATCACCCTGGATATAACTACAATCAATCTATCATGTTGTCTCGCGACTGTCTCCCACCGGATCTCATAGTCTCGGATGTCTAGGTCATCGTCATCGCTATTGAACAATCTATGCAATGCCAATCTCCCTATCATGGGGTCATACTCTGCTAATTCCCCATGGATGGGAATCCTAAGGATGTGTCATACATCCTTCAATGTCACTGTAGCCTCACCAGTCAGCAAGTGGAATGAGCTCATCTCCGAGTGCCATCGCTCTGCTAGTGCTATGGTCAAACCCCAATTTTCCCTAATCTTAGGCATGTACATAATGTAATACAATACTAGCGAGGCTAGGATCTATCTCTCATGACTGCTTAGTCAATGTTGTATGTCTAGACATGCTAGTCTACTCTTCCATGTCTATAGAACTACAAGCTCCTCCTGCGATCACCATGCAACTTTGGTCAACTTTCTATACTTTTTGTTCCTTGTTGACCAACCTAGGACCTATTTTGACCAAATTTGACATAATTTTTACCTTGTCCTAGGGTTTTGACTGGTTTGGGTAATTTTAGGGTGGTTTAGGAACCCCCAAACCCCATTTATAGACCCTTCTGACGATCTGTGCAGATTGGCTAACCACCTGCATAGATTGGCTTACCACCTACGCTGGCTGCGCAGGTGGGCATGTGACCTGCATAGGTGGCATGTGTGGACCCACTACGGGTCCTTTTTGACCCCTACAACACCTAGAAATGCATGAAAACTTAGAAACCACTGAGGGGCTCAGATGTACTCACCTCAGGTCCCGCGTCGGCCAGCCGTTGGTAGCTACGCACTCGTTCCCCATGTTGATTCTCCGCTGGCACTCGATCCATCCTCCTTGCTTCAGAGCTCAATTTTTCCAAATGTGAGAGTGAAAATGAGCTCCAAAACCCTCTCCAAGGCCTTTTATAGCCTCTTGGCTGCCTAGATGGACATGCAACCCTTGTGTTTTGTATTGGTCATGATGCTTTTGGCACTCTGGACCTCATATATTTTGCGTTTGACCTCTGATTTTTGATCCGATCATTGCTGTGGATCCATCTCAGCATTGTCGACAAATTGACTTATCATTTGCATTTTTTGAATAATTTCTTGAGGGGCACCTATGTATCCCGCTATCACTAGGGCATGTTTTAAATCTATTTTCTTCAGGATTCTTTGACACAACGCTCATAATCGCATTGTATCAAAGAGGGGCAAAATATAGACACCTAAAAATGGTTTGAGCCTGCTGGTCTACGTGTTTTAACATTTTTAGCATTACAATTGAAACATTGTTTTGTGACCTAATTATTCTTCTATGTTGCACATATGATCTTTATTGTATGGCGGTATTGTGTCTTTCATCAATGATTGAATATTGCAAAATTGTTCAATTATTTACTAGCATTTCTACTCTCTTTATCAAATAGATCATTTTCCTAATCATTTCTGATCAAACCTAAACCGATCCTATTCAATCCTATTCAATCCTAAACCGATCCTATTCAATCCTAAACCATTCCAAACCTTCCTAAATTGATTCAAACCTATTCTATTTTATTCCTAATCACTTTCAGAATTGTTTGGACTCATTCCGACCATTCTGGGGCATTGTCCAAAATCATCGATGCCTAATTAACCCAATTTCCAAACTGATTAAAACCCTATTTCAATTTGATCAATCTTTTCATCATTTCAGGAGCATTGTCCAAGATCATCGATGCTTTGTATCCCTTCAATAAGCTATTTGATAACATTGTTAAAGTTCACCGGTGTTATCATTATCAATCTATCAATATCAATTCAATAGCGTTGTCCACGTTTGTCAATACTATTTATGACCATTATCATTTTGGGAACATTGTCCAAGATCATCAATGTTTCCCCATTTCAATTTCAATCCTATGATGCCATCAAAGTTCATTGGCGCTTTTCAATCATTTCCAAACATCATTATGCAGGCACATTGTCAAAGCTCATCAATGCCTCATATTTTCCTAAACTATCCAGGAACCCTCAGAATTGATCCTAAACCCTATCAATATCATTAAAATCATTTCAATTTGACATCAACACCTTCAATTCGATCAATAATTCACTAATTTCCCCCTTGGGATGAATAACCCATAGTTTATCGCTAGGTCCTAATCGAATAAATTAATAGACTTTATTTATTCCCCTTTTTGTTAAGTCTCAACAATTAATTAATTTTTATTAATTAATTGGCTAATTTCAATTTATGATATTTTCATAATTTCATAAATCTAATTATGGATTTTGTGAGGAATATTGAGAATATTGAATTATTAAATGGCTTAATGATTCCTAATCTTACCTAATTGCCATATCCCTTAATTGAGGATTCACATCCCTATTAAGGTGCTTCATGAATAATATCAATATCTCCTTATTTGATGTCCCCGATATCATGCTTCCTAACATCCTACCAACCAAAATATGCATTTATGCATAGATTTTGTGCAATCTTACCTAAATGACTCTCATTTTCTATAAAATGAGATGGATTTCAATCTTTCAAGGTTAGATCACTCTCTCCTAGTATTCTCACTTGCAAACTTGGCTTTTTGCATCTTTGTGAAATAGTGTTATTGTCAAAGAGCAACATCAACTCTGATTATGGAGAAGAAAGGTAGACATGAGAGTTACATTTGAAGGGAGTTATAAGTGTTTTTATTCTTTTTGTTTATGAACTCTTGTTTTGAATGACTTTCATGATAGATTAGATAGGTAGCATATTATTTAGGGTTTGTGATCTCCTAGATATGCTAATATGCCTTTTTCTAGTCTTACAGTACATAATTTAGAGAGAGAGAGAGATTCCTAATAAATTTACTAACTTTAAAAGAAATTTAAAACCAAATATTTTTAATAAATTTTATAAGATCTCTTATGTTTTCTAAAATTTTCTAACATTTCTACTACGGTTTCTAATGTTTTGTAAACATTTTCTAAAATTTGCTAACATTCTACTATGGTTTTCTATCATTTTCTAACATTTTCTAACATACTAAGTTACAATTTTTTTATAACATTTGCTAACATTCTAATTACAGTTTTCTAATGTTTTCTAAGGTATACTAAGTTATAATTTTCTGATATTTTCTAATGTTTTATAATATTTTCTAATGTTTACTAAGTTACAAATTTTTAATATTTCTAATGTATACTAAGTTATAATTTTCTAATATTTTCTAATGTATACTAAGTTACAATTTGCTAATATTTTCTAATGTATACTAAGTTACAATTTTTTAACATTTGCAAACATATTCTAACATTTATACTATGGGTTTTTAACGTTTTATAACATTTTCTAACATTTTCTAACATTCTACCATGATTTTCTAACATACTACAATAATTTTCTAACATATTCTAAAATTCAACTATAATTTTCTAACATTTCTACAAACTAAATATTATTTAAAATAAATAATTAACTAAAATAAATATAAAACATATAATTTACAATAAAAAATGAGAAAAATGTGTGTACCTAATACTACTAACAATCATAAGAGGTCGAAGAAGCTCGGGAGGTGCTGACGTCGTACTGGTCGTCACTAGTTCTCTCTAAGCCCCAGGTCCAAAAAATCTCTAAAAGTGAATGATAAAAGTGAAATGGGTAGTTGGAAATTTATACAAATTCTGATGAATAATGTCTTCACACGAAGAACCCTAAGTGGGGTACTTCACACAAAGACCCCACTTTGCACGAAGTACCCTACATGGGGTACTTCGCGCGAAGCCTACTAAGCACTTCGCGCAAAGAGGATACTTCTCTCGAAGCCATCAAAATTTTTTTTTTTAGAAGTTTGAAATCCTTCGTCCCAAAAAATGGGACACACTATTGTGATTTCACTCTGCTCAATGAATATATTGTTTATCTTTTTCTAGCCTTTACCGAATAGCAGCAATTAAATTTTGTGTTTATTGACCAATCCTGTTTTAGTAGCGTGTAAAGTAAAACATCAAAGCAATGAACTATATACACATTTGACACATGAATTTTTAACGTGGAAACCCTGTTAAGGGAAAAACCACTTGGGACTGGTAACCCAAAATTTTCACTCTTCTGAAGTGAGCTCGGTGAAGAGCCAACCTTGTTAAAGGTTACAAACACACCGTTAAGTGTGACCTTGCTAGAGGATTCAAAAATAACAGTTTATCATTTGAACTAGAATTCACTATGGTGTCAACATGAAAACCTTTTGACACCCTTGACTATCTGAATACATTAAGGATAGTTAAATCCCACTCGGTTAAGAGATTTTCTGAATCAATGGTTAAAATGAAACAATAAATGATATGTTCAACAATACAACTTTAACTTGCATATTTTTAGATCTATTGTTAGTCCAAAACATACCTCTCTGATCAATTCTCTCTTTAATTCCTTTGCTCCCCTTTTTTCTTCTTTCTTCTCAGTGAATTATCTTGCTTTTGTTGCTCGGTGTTTGTAGAATTTCTTTGGCTCTGTTCTTCAGCCTGTATGATCAGATCTGCATGAAGAATTCTATCTTCACTAGAATTATATTCAACATTCCTCTCTTTATAATGAATTCCTTATCTCTTTATATAGACATGATTTCACCATTCAATCTCCTTGTCTTTCTTGTTCTTTGACGTTGATTGCTTCTTGATCCGCAAATATTGCCATGCATTGCTTTAATATTTAAAGCTTTTCTTTATTTTATTCCGTAGATTTCTCCTTGACAACTGTGAATAAAACTAGCTTTAAATCTTCTTATTATCCTTAGTTCAACTAGCCGATAAAAATAAAATAATCAATCAGTTAACTCTAAATATAGCTCTGTTAGTTAAGTAGTTTTGTCATTTTCTAACTCCAGTTGATTTCGGTCATCAAATATTAGTTTTCTCGGTAACAATTGCTTAGGTACTACTAATCTTAGGTACCACTGTGTCTCTCAGGTAACACTATCCATCGGTGTTGACTGTCTATCGGGCAAGACTGTTAACTGCTCGGGGTTCACTATTCTTGGGAAACCCTATCACTCGGTGTATACCTTTACTGACAATAAAAAATTTGTCTCTTTATATCTTCAATAGTTGTGACAATATATGTATGAGAAATCATAACATATTAAGTTGACACCAATGAAAATACAATACATTAACTGCATTTACTTTCTGCAGCTCGGTGATCATCAACTTTATCATCTTCAAACATTCAATCAGTTATAGTTCATTAGCACTATGAAATAATATTTATAAGATACTTACCAAGACCATAGAAAATATATTTAAAAATATGCTCCCCTTCCCTATTAGTGAATAAAAAATCATCTTTGTACCAGGAAGGTCTATATATGATGGGGATATCATAGTCCAAGAATCTATCCATTCAATTTGAAAAAATGGGGAACCAAGTATGTTAATTAAGTTAGACATCAAAAAGGCTTATGATAAGGTGGAATGACACTTCCTATGCAAATGCCTAGAATCCTTTGACTTTTCCAAATAATGCATAAACCTAATATTTAAGTGTATTTCCTCCCCAAAAATGTCAATCCTTGTAAATGAAACTCCAAAAGTTTTTTTTCAGTATATCTAGAGGATTGAGATATGGAGACCCCATATCCCCCCTCTTCTTTATTATCATAGAAGAATCTTTAGGTAGATCGATAACTAAAGTGAAAGATATGAATACTCTCAAGGGAATCAAAATAAGCAGTGAGCTAGACCCCACCACACATCAACAATTTGTTGATGATAGCATGCTGTATAAATAAGGAGAGAGACAAGAAGCACTAACATTTAAAATATAATTTACTTCTATACTGAGGCCTCAAGACAGGAAATAAGAAAGGATAAATCTGAAATATTTTTCTTTAATACTAATGTGAACACAAAAAATGCAATATGCAACATCTTGAACTTCAAAAAAGGAAATTTTCCTTGTAAATACCTTGGGATGCCCTTAGAAAAAGGTTGTAGGTCCACAAAATTATGGGATCAGATGGTGTCACAAATTAAGAATAAACAGAAGGTTGGAAAGGTATATGACTCTCCTTTATAGGCAGATCAACTATGTTAAAAGAAGTACTATCTACAATTCCAATCTATCAAATGTCTTGCATACATACCCCTACGGTTAAAAAGGAGGAATTGAGCAAGCACCTGGGTGTGTGCTAAAATGTTGACACACTTCTATGAATCATTCCATCCAAGGTTGCTCAAGAATGAGGCCTCAAATATCGATCCATAGCTCTCTAGTCATGGAGTGCAAAGGTGTGAAATGGAGGCCCTCAAATTGACCTAGTTAGTGCCTATGCAAGTACACCATGAAACAAGAGATTCAAAAGCATGAAAATTAGATCTACTCTATATGATAACAATGCATGAAAAGAAATTAATCTAAATGATAACAATGCATGACTAATCTATAAAAGGAAATATGCAAATCTAATCTATAAAAATAAACATGAATCTAATCTACATGAGTAGCCATGGATGCAAGAAGAATGAGACAAGAAGAGAGAAGTTGCAATATCCAAGCTTGAGTGCTCAAATCCTCCTCCAAAATTGCTCTCCAAACTTGCATCATAACAATACTATGAAAAAGATGATTGATTGATAATTTCTTGATTGATGATTGATGATTCATTACTATCAAATGAGAAGGAGAGATTTCCTTATATAGGAAAGTGAACGGTTGAGATTAAGAGGCAAAAAGAATTGATCAATAGTTGAGATTAAGAGGCAAAAAACCCACCACTTAGGAAGATGTAATGAAAAAATGATTTTTATTTAATTTTTCATTTAATTTATTTCCTTTTTCATCAATTAAAGTGCTTTAAGTGGGGATTTTTATTTATTTAATTAAAATAGGGGTTTTCTTTCAATTAAATAAATTATAAGAATTTTATTTAATTAAATGGCAGGAATTTTATTTAATTAAATAAGAGGAATTTTAATTAAAAGGGAGATTAAATCTTTTAATTAAATAAGAGGAATTTTATTTAATTAAAAGGGAGATTAAATCTTTTAATTAAATAAGAAGAATTTTATTTAATTAAAAGGGAGATTAAATCTTTTAATTAAATAAGAAGAATTTTATTTAATTAAAAGGGATATTAAATCTTTTAATTAAATAAGAATGATCAAACCTTAGGAAATATTGAAATAATTGAATAATTGAATTAATTACAATTTGATCAAGGAAATTGATTTGAATTGAAAATGTTCCAAAGCATTGATTCAGGAAATTGATAAAATGATAAAATAATAAAATGGGGCCCAAAGTCTAGGTGACCATTTTAGGGTGCATACACTAAGAACTTTCTTCTGGCAAGGGACATGGGATAAAAAAAAATCTCATTACTAGCATGGGATAAGGTATGCAGGCCCAAGGAGGAAGGTGGGGCAGGAATAAAAAATATTAACTAACATAGTAAGGAATTAGGTGTAAAAATAATTTGGAGAATGTATAAAAATCCTCATTTAAAGTGGTCTAAAATTCTTAGCAAAAAATGCTTGATAACAATGAATCAACTAGTATTTTTAGGACTGCAGCCCCTCTGAGGGGATCACGTATATGGAACTTCATGTTAGAGTGCATAAGTATAAATGAGAATTTAACTTGGAACCTTGGCAATGAAGTACATGCCCTATTTTGGTCAAATTCTTTGGGGAGGGTATGCAACTATAGAAAGAATATCCAACTTTGAAAACTCTAAAACCCTGTTGGAAACTAGATGGGGAATATATGTTAAAGATTACATTGAAGTGGTGAATGGATATATTGATAAAGGTTGGAGATGAAAATATTTAGCTAGCATAAATATTCTAGATAGAGAGAAAGAGGAGCTTACTAGGAACCTTAAAATTAGGAACATTACCTTCCATTCAGGTGAGGATAAATTGGTTTGGGATGGCTCAAAAATTGGAGACTACAACATTAAGGATGAATAAAACTAATTGGTTAGTAGAAAACTTAGACAAAAGAAAAACATCTGTCTGGAACTATGTTGGGATAAGAAATTCTTACCTAAGGCTGGGACATTTTCATGGTTGGCATTACAGAACATGATCTTGAGAGCTGATAAATTCAGAAAAATGGGATATGAGGGACCAAGTAGATGTCCGATATGTGAAGAGGAAGAGGAAATTACAGACCACATATTACTAACTTGTAAGTTCTCTCACCAATGTTGGATGTGGTTACACAACAAACTTGGATGGAGCTCAGTTGTGGCAAAATCTATCTTTAGTATGTTCCAAGCTTGGCCGATTAGAATTACAATTTGTTTGTATGGTAGCCTATGAATAGTAGCTCCATCTATTGTCATCTGGGAGCTATGGAAGGAGAAAAATATATGTGTATTCAAGGATAAGAGGATGGGATGGGAAAAAATCATGAACAAAATGGAGGCTTCCATCATTGAAATTGTGAACAGTAGAATTATGAACCATCAAAAATTGGAGGCCAAGATGACTTAGTGACATGAGAAGATGAGGGGAAAATGGAGTGGATTAATAATTCCTCATTTTGTAGGGTTAGGAGCTGAGGAGAATAAATAGAAAAAGGAAGACTGTGTATGGACACCACCTAAGAGGGGGTGGTACAAACTCAACTTTGATGGTGCATTATGGGGAAATCTAGGTCAAGCAGGTATAGGTTGTTGTCTTCCTCATTCATAAGGGATAAAGGTGGTGAGGTATGAAAAGCCAATAGGTATTGAGACTAATAACATGATAGAGTTGATGACTCTAGTGGAAGTATTGCTGATGTGTAAAGAGAAGAATGTGGAAAAATTGGCCATTGAAGGAGACTTTGCAATTGTGATCAATGCTTTAAGGAAGGGATCTATGCCAAATTGGAGGCTAAATAAAATAATTTCAAGGGAAATACAATTAAATAAATCCTTAAAGAAGACAACATTCAACCAAATTTATAGAGAGGGAAACTTTAGAGAAAATGATCTACCAAATAAGGGAGCAAATGGAAATACCAGTATGTAAGACATGGCCTACAGAGGGAAAGTAGAGAGTGGTTGAAGTCAATACAATAATATAGATCAAGAGGAATACATGGATATAGGGATATAAGATAGAATTATCACAGGAAGAGACTATCCTAAACCCCTTATACTGATAAGATTCATACTCATATATACATTAGTTGACCCTCTCCTAGTTATCTATGACTTCAATCTATATCTATCTCTTCATAAATTAATAGTATATATAGGTGTATGAATACATATTAATTTATATATAAATATAATTCTATATTTATATATAGATCTATTTAGGCATATGTATTTGTATACATGTATATAAATACATATTAATTCTTAATGCATATGTAAACATATTCACTCTAACATATAGATATATGTTTACACACATACACACACACAAATTATTATATATGTACTATACATAATATTCACACATATATATACACACACTTATACACATATATATGAGTATGTATATAATTACCCATTGTGATATTAAGCTCTAGATAAAGGAAAACAAAGATAATAAATTATGAAGGCCATACTTAAATTTTGATGTCAATTCAGTACTAAGGATTTCCATTATATGATGGGAAAAATAGGAGAAATAATTTTTTGAATCCTAGGTTGTCACTTTCCTTTATGATTGTCCTATCAATCATTGACAAACCCATCTTGGAAATCATATAGCTTCCTGTATAGTCAGAAAATGGAAGCACTTCCATTGTAGACTGGTTTAGCCCTCTGAGTAAGTGGTTTGGGGTCATGTCAAGCACCTTGAATGAGTCTCTGACTTGGATCTAGATTTCCCCCTGTTCTTCCCCATTTCCCACTTCTCTCCGGCCTGTTTCAGGCATCCTAAACTGCAAACCTGAGATTTTTGACCTCAGGGTCAAAATCCACCTTTATGGGTCAAGGTTGACCTTGACCTTGACCTAGGTCAGAATCGACCTCGATTCTGACTTAGGGTCCAGATTTCAAGTTTTTGGGGGTTTCCGAATGTCGGGCTTTAGAAAGATTTAATTCCCACTTCTGGGTTGGCTATTTCGGTCTTTGAAGAAATGAATCTTGAAATTATATTTAATATAGATCCACTTCTAGGGATATAGGTCTAATTGGAATTTAATTCTCCTATGTAGAATTCTCTATAATATTGTGCCCTAGATTCATATATAAGGAAGCTTTCTCCTCTCATTTTCTCTAAGACTTGGAACCATAAATCACCAAACAAGAAAGAACCATCTAAGACTTGAAAATGAAAGCTAAGAATAAATTATATACTCTCAAGCATTCAATAATTCAAGAACCTTCAAGCATTCAATTCATCAAGGAGATCCATTGGTAGCCATTGAAGGATTCAAGCTCTATGGAGCCCTCTTGTTGAAGCTTTCTCCAACCACATTCCTTCAAGCCTCTTCCTATTCAAAGGTCCATTCAAGATTGGTGTTGAAGATCTACAAGTAATTGA
Source organism: Thuja plicata (assembly GCA_018584345.1). Classification (NCBI taxonomy): domain Eukaryota; kingdom Viridiplantae; phylum Streptophyta; class Pinopsida; order Cupressales; family Cupressaceae; genus Thuja; species Thuja plicata. The sequence goes on from MU225881.1 coordinate 699,801, forward strand.
TTTGAGACATCTTACATCTGACATTCAACATTCTACATCTATTTGGTGCATACATACTTGTGGATCCACAGATCGAACCTGCCACAAAGGTTTCTATACAAGCAAGGTGAATTTGTTCATTTACTTTGTTTATCTATGAAATTTCAATTCAATTATAAGGTTAATTCCAATACCATGGTTTGACCAAGGAAAAACCCTCCCCCCAACAAAAAAAACCATTTTTCTTGCAGTGTCAGGTTTGAAATAGCAAATTGGAGTGCAGATTTGGATACCCTTTTCGACAAAATTTCAAGATCCAGAAACATATTTTCTATCAGACTGTGCAGGTCAAAATCAGAATTTCTAGGTCAAAATAAGAACTTTTGGGTCAAAGGAAAAATTCATTTCTGGGTCAGAATTGACATTCTATTCTGGGTCAGAATCAGAACTTTTGGGTCAAAGGTGACATTCATTTTTGGGTCAAAATCAGACCTGAGCCAAATTCAGAAACATTTTTTGGGTTTTCTTCGTCTCAATGTTTATGTTCTAGATCTAGTTGCAAAATTTCCAAAAACTCAGTGCAGACACATGAAAACAACATTCTTCAGATCTATTGTATTTTGAGGTTAGTACTTGTCTTTAATTCATTTCAATTAAATTTTTAATCTTCCTAAATCTATTACACACTCTCTTCTATAAAATAGAATTTAAGGTTCATCTCTCTATCCCTATCCTTAATAGGTTGATTCATTTATGCAATGATACTTTCTTTGGGGTTAATCAATTTGGATCTTCCATTTATGAAATTTGGGGTTAAATGGACAATCTTACCTTCTCCACTATCTCAACAATTCAATAATAACAATACATTCTAATAAACCTTTCCATTTCCATTATATTACATTATTTATCCTTTACATTTTGGTGACTCCCATTTTATATGTTACATTTTGGTGAACCCGCGATAGACAACTCTTTCTTTTTGGTGTTAGATTTACATTTTTATGTGAGATCTTGCATGCATATTAGATTAGCTTTATTTTATGTTCTTGCATTTACATTTCAAAAATTAAAATACAAATCTTGTGGTTTCCTAAATTAGTTCGTTTGCATTGCATTGGTGCATGAGCTTTACTACTTCTAGTCCTACTTATAGTATCCTAGTTAGAAGAAGCCGTAGACTTATGGGTCCCTTTGATCCCGAGTCCTCTCATTTTCTTAGGATCATAGATGACAATTCTATTAGAGATTTTCCTTTGTGAAAATAGTTGACTGTATGTTTGTCATTGATGACAATATATAGTATACAATAGTGAACTATATTCTCTTTTCAGTATGGATACGTGGAAGCCTTGCATGGTTGTTTTTATGTTTCATACATAGTTACTATACCATGTTCATACACATAGATTCAAAAGTTTAGTAACAGTTGAGTTATGTTACTCTGTTTACCAGCCACAGTTTCAGAGGATTATTTTTAGAAAGCCGATAGTAATTTTATTAATTATTTAGTTGCGCCTATGGGATATGCGTGTTCAGATTAATTTTTAGTTATGAGTCAAATATAATTAACTAAAGGTGCTAATCATGTTTCATTTGAAGCATGAATTTTGGGTATTTTTAGTGGAGCTGACTATGTGAAGCGATGCGTCTATTCATTTTGAGTTGCGTGTTTCTAATTATGTTGCATGCTTAGTTTAGCTGACAAGAGAAACATTGAAGGGATTTATATAGCTAAAAAAGATCATATCTTTTGGAGAAGATACATATAGCAGTTCATTTGTGATCACTAAAGTGTGAATGACAAGAAAAGAGAAAGAAAAAGAACAAAATAGAATGCTGATTGTTTTGGGATAGCAAAACCATTTCATTCATCAGTTAAAGATCTATGTGAAGAAGCAGAGAGTGTATACAATTCATTGGAACTGATCAAGATAATAGGTCTACTCAAACAGTTCATTATCAGATATAGTGTATATCTATTTTACTGAAGGTTGTAGTATTTATCATTTTAGCAGTGTGCTTTTGGACAGTGAGTCCTCACCCCTAATAGGGTTATTTGTAAAAGACTCCTAACAAGGTCTGACCCTTAACCAGGTCACTGTACTTATTGCATTGTAAAGATAAAATCCTAACAGGGTTGTAAGACCTTTTAACAGGGATTATTATACTCAAGTATAGTTCTTTGTGGGTGCTAATTCCCACCAGGGTTTTTACCTATTTTGGTTTCCCCGTAACCAAAATTGTGGTGTTCTATTTTGTGTTATCTTAATGTGCATATGCTCAATGATATTCTGTACTTAATTAGAAGAAAGAATTAAATTAGTTGATAATTGATTCACCAAACCCTCTTAGTTATCCCTTGGGAAAATTCCAACAATCAGTATCAGAGCCAAGTGCCTTAGAGAGAAAGCCTAATAGCTTAAGGTAGATCAAATGGCATACTTCAGGAAAGAGAGTCCTAAGTTTGATGGAGAGAATTATCTTGACTAGAAGAACAAAATGATAACACATCTTTAGTGCATTGGTTTTGAGATCTATGAGGTTTCTACTCATGCAATTGATGTTCCTACCTTGAAAGACCTTGCAAAAGAAGACTCTACAAATATAAAAAAGGAAGTATTCACCCAAACTGCAATTGCCAAAGAAGCCCTAATCAGTTCCGTATCTGATAGTGAATTTTCTGAGATCAAGAAGGCAGACAAAGCATATTCAATTTGGAAATACCTAGAAGACATGTTTGAAGGAGACATCCAAGAAAAGAATGCATGTAGAAAGACATGGAAGAAAAGATACAACAATTTAGAGATGCTACCTAAAGAAAACATTAGAGCTTACAATTAGAGGATTAATGAAGCAGTCTCAGGAATCAGGAACAATGGTGGAGAAATCTTAGAGGAAGATATAATGGACAAACTGATGAATACATTGATAGTAGATTATGAAAGCAAGATAAACATCTTGGATGAAACCATGCAATTATCAAAAGAATTCAAAAGAGAAACCTTGATCAGCAAAATATCTGCATTTGAGATATCAAGACTGAAGACAGAACCTAAAATGGAAACAACTTTCAAAGCCTCAGTCCATGGTAAGAAATCCTTGAGCATCTCTAGTAATATTGAGAAGGAATAAGTTGATATAGAAATAGAAGAAATCATTGCCCTGATTGCTAAGAAATAAAGGAAAGGTAAAGAAAAATATGAAGGACAACTACCATTCAAATTTTTTTCATGCAACAAAGTTGGCCACTTTGCATCCAAGTGTCCTACAAGAGTCAAGAAGTTCAGATCAGATTACAAACCCACATATACTAAGGAGTGCTATCATGCTGAAGATGGTGTGATTGATGATGATTTAGGGGAAGATGAAATTGGATTCATTACAATTAAAGATAATGAAAAAATGATTGAAACAATAGAAATTGAAGATGAAAAGAAAGCACAAGAATTGGCTTTAGTTCCACAAGCAGACATCAGAATAGACTAGATCATAGACAATGGGTGTTCACATCACATGACAGGAGACAAAGACATATTTGTACATCTAGATAAGTACAAAGGTGGTATGGTTAGATTTGGAGATAACACTCCCAAACCTATCATAGGCAGAGGATCTATCACCTTAGATGGGAAGAACAAGACATATGATGTTCTATATGTTGATGGTTTACATCATAACCTACTGAGTGTTGGACAGTTGCTTGATAAAGGATATCAGTTAGAATTCAAAAACAACAGGTGCATTATTAACAACAAAGAAGGAGACATTATTGCATCAGGATCAAAGACCAAAGGTAATTTTTTTCAGCTTAACTCCGAAGTAAGTTGTTTTGTTGCAAAAGTGGATGACAGTTGGTTATTACACAAAAGACTTTGTCATATAAATTTTGACAACATAGTAAAGATAAGCAATGTAAAAGTAGTAAGAGACCTTCCTAGTATTGCAAGACCAGTTGATACCATGTGTAGGGAATGTGTGATGGGAAAGCATGTGAGGACCTCATTCAAAAGCAAACAGAACTCTACAGAGAACAAATTAGATCTAGTGCATAAAGACTTATGTGGACCTACTCAAACAAGATCATACTATGGTGAAAGACATTTCATTTTATTTTTTGATGATTTCTCTAGAATGATGTTGGTTGCGTTCTTGAAAGACAAAAATAAATCCTTTGAGAAGTTCAAAATATTCAAAGCTAAAGTTGAAAATGAGTCTAGATTAAAGATAAAATGTCTGAGATCTGATAAAGGAGGAGAATTCACCTCTGATAAGTTTCTTGAGTACTATGAAGAACATGGGATCAAAAGGCAACTAAGTGCACCCATAACCCATCAACAAAATGGAAGTGTAGAAAGGAGAAACAGGATAATAATTGACATAGCGCGCACTATCATGATTGAAGGGAAAGTTGCGCACACCTTTTGGAGAGATGCAGTCAATACAAAAGTCTATACTATCAAAAAAATTCAATTAAGACCAGGCGTAGACAAAACACCTTATGAAATTTG
>MU225881.1:706317-722603 GCA_018584345.1 Thuja plicata
TTGATGTTAAAGGGGGAGTATATAGTAAGGGGGAGCATATACTCTGGGGGGGGGGTATATAGTCATGAAAATAAAAACACAGTCAAATGAGATGCAACAGTGAAGAGGAACCTTTGATGAGGATATTGAGAAGATTGTAAAAAGAAAGAAGACACTTTTGGATTGATGGTGTTTCTAATCATATGTTGCCATCAATGTCAAATGGGGAGTGTTGGTTATTTTTCCTTTTTTGAAGTTTGCCCTGAAAATTTTGAGAGTGGCTACTTTTCTTGAACCCTGAAAGTTCTGTCTAGAGTTGAAAATGGTAATATCCTGGTATAAATAAGTCTGTTGACCTCAATATCCTTTTGAAAGACCAGAAACCCTAAGCCTTTGGGTCATTTTCATTCAAAATATGAAAAAAGCCCTAGTTTCCAAGTTGAAGTTATATTTTAATGTTACCTTTTTTGAGCTTAAGTTATGAAATAAGTCATGTGCTTTTTACACAGGTTTCTAAGTCCTTGAGTGTTGAAAGAATACTCCATTTGGTTAAAAGACTCAACAGAACACTCTTGTCGCATTGTCTTTGAGAGAAAAGGAATATACCACTTTGGTTAAGAGATCAAGCAGCAACCATTTATCAGATGAAAGATCTAACGGTGGTTGGCAAGTTTCGCAATAAGCCTTGCAATTAGTGAATTTTTTGGCGACTTTAATACACTATAGTCATGGTGTCTCCAGATCAAACCAGAGTTAGGTGATGAGTTTTAAAGATTACATTATCGCCGAGTCTTGGGATAAAAAGTGAGTTAAGGTAAAGTTTTTAGAGACTTAGCGGAGCCATGAGATGATGACAGATGAGAAATCAATAGTTGTTGTCAAGTCTCCAGGTGAAAAGGGTAAAGGCAATCTCTTTAAGAGACTTAGAGATGGAAGGAAATAAATATAACATTGAACTATAATCTCCAAGTCTCCAGTATAAAATAGTTATGTAACAATTATTTAGCAATTAAGTGACATAAGCTTAAGTCGAGAAGTCTCAAAAAGGATTAATATGGTTAAGAGACTTAGCAGTAAACGTCCGATTACAAGGAAATCTACGGTGGACGGGATGTCACATGATAAACTTAGAGTTAGGATTTTCATTCAGTGACTTGGATTTCTTCAGTCGCATAATTTCCAGAAGCTGACTAAGGTTAAACTAAAGGTAAAATAACACATGTTGTCACCAGGTCTCTAAAAGAATTTAGAGTTAAAAGAAATGTTGAGCGACATAGAGATAAAGTACAGTCACTAGGTTGCCAGATAAGGAAAATGATGAATACAATGAGGAAAAATTAAAACTGATGTTGACATGTTACAGTTGAAGAGTTACTAGCCACTAGGAGGGCATAACAGTAATGAAAAGGTTGAAAAGTTGATGAAAAGAGCCATTCGCATCATTGTTCTTAACCATTGATCGATTTTAAAAGGAATTTTCATGAATTTGTCATCAGATTGCCTGTCATGATCAAGGGCTATGACTAGAATTTGTATTAATGGCACAGTATGTGAAATTGAAGGTAGAAATGATGGATTTTCCAATGATGAGCCACGTACTTTGAGAATTTTTCCATAAATAGATGATATCATGTTCATTTTCACTTACCTTTCATTCAGATTTTTCAGAAGTAGAGAATTTATTAAGTTTGTTGTGTCTAAGAAAAGTGAGAATTGTTGCCCTTTCTAAAGAGTGAATTGAGCTAAGTTTTTATAAAATTTTAAGTAATTGGTGTGATTTCCAGTGCTATCAAATTATTTCAACACATTTCAGTTCAGAGTAAGGGTTTCCTATAATAGATTTATTTCAATATCGGTATTGGAAATTGAGAACAAAATAGAACAAAATGAGTCAAGAATTGAGTATGGCTTCAACAAGTGGAAAAAATGATGATGTAGATGATGATGCCAAGGGAAAGAGGAACTATTCAGATGAGTTCCTAAAATTATTGCCAGGTTCTACACAAAATAAGAGAGTAAATGTTGATATCCTGGTTGATGAGTTGGCCAACATAAGAGATGCAAAGACACCAGGAACATCAAGTTATTCTCTTTTCAATTAATTTTAGAAAAAAATTCTGATGGAGCTGTGCCTATTTTGAATCCTTGGACATGTGGATTGGCTAGGTTATTAGTTCCTGATGTGTTTGTAAACGCTGATTTTATTTTAGACCTCGCAAACAATTATGACGAGCTTAGCAAAACAATTAAGAAAAGAGATGGGACTGTTTTACTTGCTTTGAATAGAAATTCATTTATGCAAGCATTTAAACTTTTTTTATCAAATGTCAACTGAAATTAACCTCAAAAAAAAAGAGAGTTATGAAAGGCAGTCTGGGATTGTCAAAAACATGATTAAGAAACACATGCCAAAGGAGACAAGGAATTATATTGCTCCTATAACAGGCTTGGATCCTTATTGTAATAAAGATTTGAACCATTACATAAAATATATTTCCTATGCATTGTGTAGAGTGCTAGGGTAGGATGGAGGTGCAGAAAGAATAAATGCAAGTATTTTGTGTTAGTAATAACTGAGACGGGGGGGGGGGGGGGGGGGNTGGGTGAATCAGTGGCCTCAAAAATATATCCTTTAAACTTTAATCCACCAATTACTACACCTCATATTATTAAGTCCCTATAAGATGTATGCCTTGAAATAATTTACTATCTGTCGGTTTACCTTGTCTATCCTTATTCTCCTTGATTACCGATAAGCAGTAAAAATCATTTACCGATATGTAGTAAATATGCAGAGTATACCAATCAATCCAAAAATACATATGTGAAATGTAAAACAATAAAGTAATAAACCATACACACATAACACATGGATTTTATCATGGAAACCCTATTAAGGGAAAAAAATACTGGGACCGGTACCCCAAATTTTCACTCTTCTGAAGTGAGCCTTGTTAGGAGCCAACCTTGTTAAAGGTTACAAACACACTGTTAAGTGTGACATTGTTAGAGGATTTTTATACATAGGTTATCACTTAGTATCTGGCATCTATGCTACTATCCTTGAATCAGTCTTTAGACTATCAATAGGCTTTATGCTAATCTTACTACCATCCTTAAATCAGCCTCCTTCTTAGACTGTCAATAGGCTTTAGGTAAGACCACTGCTACTATCATGAATCAACCTTTTTGGTAATCTATTAGGATATACCTCAATTATAGAAGACGGTTAAGTCCTACTCTGTTAAGAGAATTAATGCTTCAATGGTTAAACTAAAACACAATGACCTATTTCTAATGCAACTTTGAATTGAAGATATTTAGATCTATTTATGTACAATACCTCTTTGATCAATGTATCAAATCAATTCCTTTGTGCTTCACACTTTCTGCTCTGTGATATTGTGCCTCTCTATTCATTGGTGTCTGCAGAATTCTTTAGCTCTCCCTTAGCTTGATTGATCAGGACTGTATGAAGCTTATCCTTCACCAGTTTCTCTTCAGCATCTTCTTTCAATTCACTCCACCGTGTATCTGAGTGCATGCGGAAATGAATTATTCTTGTCTCTTATATACACATGATATTCCTTAATTCTTGATTCTTGGCATGAAAAACAATCTAGCCAATTTGATTTACGGCTTTAACTCTTGATTTATCTCGTAGTTATCTTCTTGCCAACTGTATAAATCAATTGCTTTAACTATGGTTGAATAAAACAAATAAAACAACCAGTTAAGTCTACCCTTAAGCTCTGCCAGCTAGATATTTTTCATTTTCTGATCTCTCTATTCTGTCGGTCAATTCTGTAGTTCGTTGCCAGTGACAACTTCCAGTTCCGTCGGTGCAACTTCAGTTAGCTTTAGGATCTCCATCCGTTGGGCATCATTGGATCTTTCTCATCAGGCAATGCTATTTTCAGCTCATCGGGCATCACTGTGACTTTTTCTCTTTCTTTACTGATGGTGTGCACTTTGTCGGTGTAGTCTGTCACTTAGTGAATACGTGACTTTTATGCATTGCTAAAAGCATAACCTCTATTCCATTGATTTTTTGAAGTCTTTGGCATTATGTACATGATCGTATAGATGATATCAAGTTGACATCAATGACAATACAAACCATTAACTGATTTAATATCTTGCATCATCTTCAACTTAACATTATCAAACATTCAATCAGTTACATGTCATCATTTTGATGATGGTTTTAGATATACCGGATGTGTATACAAGCACTAGTTATGACTATATCAATTATATTATTGATAGGATGCATGAGGGTTTTTTTGCTATCAAGAAGAAGGATAAGAAGCTCAAGTTTTTGCATTATTCTATTTTGATGAATTTATTGCTTTATTTCAATTATCCTATAATGGATACATAGAATTTGAATCCCCAAAGGTTCCATTTCAATCAGCCTGACCTCAGTCAATTATGGATTAGGGTGTGGATTTACACCGCTAAAGATTGTGATTTCTGTGGATTTGAGAATTGGATTGTGTACCCTATAATGCAAAGCCTAGGAGTGAACAAGACCAGGTTACCTACAAAAGTTTTGCGGCTTTTTGAGGCCATGTGAGCATGTTGATAAGTGGCTTGGTGATCATAATTGGGGAGATTTCTATCTGGGAAACAACTTTACAATGATAAGAGTATATGGATGTTCACATCCTCCTCACATTCTCTCGTATCATGTTCCAACTAGGATAGCTGCAATGGAATTTATTTGGCAGCTAATGTTGACAGATCATGAACACTTGGCACCACATAGAAAGGGGACATTTACCCCTAGATAGTTCAAATTGTACCAGTTTCTAATTGGAAAGAAGGCTATAGACCTAATGAATAATTGGACAAGTCATTATAAGAGGAGTGTGGCCTTGTGCAGATACAATGATATTGAAGGATTCATTATGTGAGCCATGAAGCTTCTAACCCCTACCATACCGTATAACTATGTACATGAAGAAGGTATGGACGAGGATGCCATCATAAATATTTTGGAGGAAGAAGAAGTGGTGAGGAGAGCAAATAAGATTCAAGAACTTATGGACTTGGAAATGCACGTTAAGAGAAAAGGGATGAGTTTTGGAGGATTCTACCCTAATTTTCCTTATCTCAAGAGGTCAGATGCAATGATTGAAAATCACACACTTCTATGTAATCAATTAGAAGAAGCACTAGTGGTACCTGAGAAGGGATAGAGAAAATTTAGAATCAGAGTATGATGATGATAGTGACCAATGTTTTCCTTCTCCTAGAGCTCACCTAGATTACCAAGCTGTACCATTAAAGATTGTAGTAGAAGGACAGGAGTATACTGTTGACCTAACAAAGGTCCCAGAATATGAGACTACTGATGAGCCTGCACTTAAAAGGTAGAAAGTTGACATTGGTGAAGCTTCACATGCTCTAACCTATGTAAGAAAAGAAAAGAAAAGGGATAGAGTAAGTGCCCTTATTCCTGGCAATAGGCCTTATGACCACTAGTTGAGGAAAGAGATTAGAAAAGGAAAGAAACTACAACAAGAGGTTGAAGAATAATTTGAATTACCTCTCTTAACTTGTATTGATGAAAGAGTTATCTATCAACAAAAGTTCCTTGATAATGATAATTTCATCAAAACTCGAGAGTTCAAAGATTTCCTTAGGTGGAATAAATAGAGACAAGTGAGTGAACATCTGAGATTGGAGGGAGGAGAACCAGTCACTAATGAAGACCTCCTAGCCATACAAAACTATGATCCCAAGTCTAAAGAAATGACTCCTAAGGAGGCCAGGAAGTTGGTCAAAGAAAGCGGTGTGTTACTTGCTAAGGGTTGGGATCTAGCATCAGCCTTCATAATAGATCAAATTAGAAGGCAACCAGACTTGAAATTGACATCTGAAGTACAAGTTGGTGAGATGATCAAAGGATTTGGATATGATCCAAAATCTCAAGCAGTTGCAATGTGGAGTCTAGCTCCTATAGATCAAAAACCCGTTCTGCTAAACATTCAAGAAAACATGGTAGGAAATCAGATGGTATGGTTAGTACAGAACATAGATGACTTAGAAATTTATCAGATATTAACTCATTGGGCACATCTGAATAAGGATAAAACAAAGCAATTATCTTAGAAATGTGATATTTTGATAAGTGAAGCTAGTGCTATGGCCAAGGATAGGGAGATGTGCTACATTAAAATACATGCTTTAGAAAATTTAGTTGAGGATTTGACTAGGCAACTAGCAGAATAGCCTTAAGTTATCCCTGCCACACCCAATGAAAGTGTAAATGTAGAAGTCTAGGTAAAGGAGACATGGAATAATGCAGAATCAGGGGAAAGGATAAGTGAGTGTGATGAAAAGGTCTATGGACCATTGATAAATATTTTCCAGCACATGATAAATACCTTGAAAGACAANCTAGGCAACTAGCAGAATAGCCTTAAGTTATCCCTGCCACACCCAATGAAAGTGTAAATGTAGAAGTCTAGGTAAAGGAGACATGGTATAATGCAGAATCAGGGGAAAGGATAAGTGAGTGTGATGAAAAGGTCTATGGACCATTGATAAATATTTTCCAGCACATGATAAATACCTTGAAAGACAAAATTGATTTGGTACTAGCTACATATAATAAATTACCTATTTTACATGCTGAGGTAACTAGTTACCTTAATATTTTGAATCCTTATTTTTCAACTTGGTCAAATAGGACACAACTTTTTGAAAGATTGGCCTCTTTACAGCCACATAGGCCAGATTTTCTAGAGATAGTGACTGAGGTTGGTGAAGAGATAGCCAAAATAAACGTGAGTTTACCTTTCTTTAAAGGTAAATTAAATCAGATTGAGGCAAGATTGAGCTTATTTGGAGTATATTTCAATAGATTCATTCCTACAATCAAGGGAGAAGATAATCAGATCAAAGCTTGGGCGGCTTGGAAGGAAGATTTTGACAACAAGTTGCCTAGTAAAGAGGCATTTATTGCAAATGGATATTTAGATATGGAATGCTACAATAAAATCCTGGCTGAAGCATTCAAGGCTGAGACTGATATGAATAAATTTGTGACAGATGTTAAAGGAATTACAGATGCCAGGTGGGACAGGGAAAAAACACAATTACAAGACATTCAAAGTTTTAGTTGGCCTATAGAGAGTGATGTGGCAGCATGGGATATAATGACAAAGCCTCAGAAGAAGAATCCTACCAAAATTAACCTCGACATAATTGATGAGGAATAAAGGAATGTCAGAGCACCTTGTACATATTTCTTGGAAGACAAGTAGGTTAGTCATCACCAAAATTAAATCAAAGACTATCTTCAGTATACACAACCAAAGATGTCGAAGATCACATAAAGACAAAAGAGGAAATTAGATTTCATCCTCTGTTTTGTCTTTCCACCGCTTGGTTTATCTTGTCTTTTGTTTTATCTGTATTTAGGGTTAGGTATCTAAAACCATCCGAAGCTTGTTGCATCCTTTCCTTAAGGATTCTAAGATGGTTTTTATATATATATATATAGATCAATTTTGTAACCAAAAAAGGTGGTGAAAATATAATTGTAGGCCAGAATACAGATTTGTGTCTGAGTTTTTTGAACTTTTGGTCTTTATACGTATGAATAAGGAATATAAATAAAATATAGTGCAAATTCTCTTCTATATTGTTGTTGTCTCTTTATTTATTGTGTATGCTCTTTTATGTTTAATCTGTAAGGCATTTTAAGCATATTGGTTTCAAGGTAGCCATCTAATTTCTTGCAAGTTTCTTTCAAGGGAAGAACTAAGTTTTGTGAGTAGTTTCAGGGAGAATAAAAATATTTAAGGATTTGATATAGTAATTTGGAAGTGATAGGGTAATTTTTAAGGCATCTTACTTGAGTTGCATATAGGTTATAAGACAATCTATAGTATCTTTATTTACTTTTCTGTGGATTTGCATCTTTGACTCTGTAGCCCAAGGATAGGCACTGGTCTAGAATCTGTCAAGTAGATTATCGTCATCCAAGTAATTCAAAATATACACATCTCTTACATTTATAGTTAGATACTTATAAGTTTAAGTAATTGTTTCAAGATATACAGTTTATATTACTAATCCCTTTGAGAGAGGATTAAAATAGGTTACCCTTCCTAAGTTCTGAGAACTAAAAAAGAAGGATGAATATCCTTAAAGTACTACTATTTTTTGTTATCATTTTAATAGTTTTCATGGTTAAGCTGTGTGTCAAGTTGTTTTCAGTCTTATGCAGAGTAATTTGCAAGATAATATAGTAAACAAGCAGCAAATCAATATCCACATTTACTAATACTTTGAGACAACAATTATATATATAGGTAATACCTGCCTAGGTGTTGTGGAACCTAAAAAGAAGGAGGTGATAATAATTTTCCCAAAATATTATCATAAGCCCTCGCCAATTAGAGTTTTCTCTTGCTTGGATCATTTAATTTTAAATATTGGGATTCATAGAGTTAATCAGATATTCAAGCACCTCTTGAAGGTTCGACAAGAAAAAACCCTAGCAAATTGGTGACTCTTCTGGGGAAGGAGATTGTAAAGTTTTGTTAGAAGTATTCAGAATATCTAAGGTTCTAAAGGGACAATATAGTAATAGTTATAGTTGCTAAAGTCATTTTGATAAGTATTCATCTATCCCAAACAATTGTTGGGTGGCGACTCTAAAGTTAAATCTCTGTGATCAGTAAAAGTTAGTAAATATCTTTCAAAATGAATACTAGGTCAAAAGCTAAAAAGAACCCTGAAGTTGCATTAGATGGTGGTTTTGCATTGACTTCAAAGATGGAGATGTCATGGAGAAATAAAGGAAACCAAGTCAACATAGATGAAGTTTCTCCAAGAAGTCAAGATAGTAATACTAGGAGGGATGGTAGTAGTCAATTTAATCATGAAGGTAATGATGCAGAATATGAAGAGAAAGTATTGGAAACACATGTGGCTACTTCCACTTCTAGTGAAAGAGAAGGGACAAATGAAACCACTTCAGATTTTGAAGAGGTTCCCTTTGATGAGATTGAAAAGGAAGAGAAACTCATCATGAAACATATTGCCCTTATTCAACAGATGAAAAGGGAAAAAGAATATAGAAAGAAGAAAAAACATGAAAAGAAAGATGTTGATAAAATTAAAAGAAGATATTTAAGATACCAAACCACAAAGAATACAAAGAGATCTCAAAAGGATCAAGAAATAACATTCACTCACAAAGCTTCTAGCTCACAAAATGTCAAAGGTAAACAAAAGATGACTGAAAGCAGAAATGAAGAACCCAAAGTTCACAAGGTCCTAATAGAGCAAATATCCAAGTTGGATATTGATCTTGAGAAATTAAGAATTGAAAAGGAGACCATGGAAAAAATGTTAGAAAAGGCACAAATGGAAGCTGCAACAATTGAAATGAAGAAGAAAATAGATTTTTTGCAGTCTTCCAGATATTCTTATGCTGGAACAGAGAATACAATAGCTTCTAAAGAAAAAGCCACTACTTTTAAAGAGAATGATAATTTTCAAAGAAAACCATTGCATACTGAGAGGTATAAAAAATTTAATTTCATTGGTATCCCTGGATACCCCAATACATTTCCAAAAGATGTGGGTGATATAGGAGAAAAGCTCCCAAAGTTTGCAGGTAATAATGTTATTTCTTGTGAAATACACTTAAGAAAATTCATTGATTTTGTTGATGATTTAAATATCACTCATGAAGATGTGTTAATTAAGCTTTTTGTTCAGTCTCTAGTAGAGGATGCTAGAGAATGGTTTAGAAGTCTTTCTAATGGTTCTGTTGCTTCCATGGATGAGTTAATTGAATTTTTTAAAGATCAGTATGGAGATAAAACAAACAAAGGATTCTTGCTCAATGAGTTTAATAACATCAAAAAGAATTACAATGAAGAGGTCACTGAGTTTAATACTAGATTTCAAAGACAAATGCACAAATTGTTTCAAAAAATAAGGCTAGATGAAGAGGTATGTCTAGCAACTTATTTGAATGCCTTTGATTCTAAAATGGGATATGCTCTTAGCGATAAAAACCCTAGAACTCTTACTGATGCTTATAAGATAACAGTAAGTATTGAAATGAGCAGAAGGGTGTTTAGTAAATTAAATAGGAGAGATGATTCAAGGTTTAGTAGGAGTAACCTGAAAGAACCAGAATATAAGGAATATACGGTTCCTCAAAACAATACTTACAATCCTCAGAATAGAATGAAAAATAATCCTTATGGAACTCAGTTTAAGGATGGGAAGCCTATTGTCTCACCTAGAAAAGAGAAAATTGATAACCAAACTCCAGATCCTCTGCATAAAAATGCTATCCATTTATGCAATGATGATTTTTGGTGTGAGGCTTGTGAGACCCCACACAACCCATATTTTTGTATTGTTTCCTTGGATTGGAAAGTAAATGAAGAACAAGAAAATGATGAGGGTGAACAATGTGATCACAATATGATGAATGCATATGCATGTCATGATATAGACTCAGATATTGAAAATAAAAATCATGATTCATATAGTTCACAAGGAAATGTAGAGGTCAATCATAAACAAGTTTGATCATCTAGTGAAGTAGAGGAAGCTGATGACCAAATAAGATGTTGCACTGAAAACAATCAAGATCTTCCATTTATCAAGAAAGGTTTAGATGAAGAGAAAGCATGGATTACTGCCGACCTAGTAAACAAGGCTAGAAGTAATTACCATTTAAGAAATAGAGTAGTGGGTGGTACTGGTAGTCAGCCATCTGGTGTATTTATAAAAGAAAACAAAATAGACACCAAATATGTACAGAAGAAGGAAGGACCTAGGGAAAATGCAAACAAACCTAAGGTCAAAATTGTGACAAAAGCCTTAGAACCAAATGTTATACAAAAAGGAAAATCGAAAGAGCAAGAAACAAGTACTTCTACTCTTACGGTAGAAAATACAAAAAATAAAGAACCAACTCTGAATGTACAGATTAAGGAAAATGATATTATTGTTGAAAAATCAAAATCCTCAGATGTAAAATATACTCCAGTAGATATGGGTCACTGTTTATCTCAAATAACTGTGAAAGTGCCATTTTTAGAAATGATGAGAATCAAAGAACATAAAGAAAAGGTTTTGTCATTATTAAACAGTGTGTCTATAGTGAAGGTTCAAAATACAGAAAATGTTGATAAGAAACCAATTAACAAAGGGAAGGAAGTTGAAGTATTAACTTCTAAAATTCCTCAAATTTTCTTAAATACAACTTCTTCCCCTAAAGTTGCTGACCCATTTTTTCTTTCATTGATAATTAATGGAAGGATGCTAAAAAATTGTATGATTGATTCAGGAGCATCAAACACTATTATGCCAGTGGAAATTATGAGGTCTATGGGACTACAGGTGGACACTCCTCATGGGAGATGTCAAACAATGGATTCTAGAGAGGTCCCTGT
This sequence comes from Thuja plicata, assembly GCA_018584345.1. Lineage (NCBI taxonomy): Eukaryota > Viridiplantae > Streptophyta > Pinopsida > Cupressales > Cupressaceae > Thuja > Thuja plicata. Next base: position 717,741 of record MU225881.1, read on the forward strand.
GATTGGTACCATTGAAGCCATGCCTTATAAATTAGCAATATGTCCTGATGTGGTGTTGAATATGAATGTTCTTGTTGTTGATATACCACCACACTATGGGATGATATTGTCAAGAAAGTGGAGTGCTTCAATGGGAGGTAGTATACAAAGTGATTTATCATATGCTACTTTCAACATTGCTGGAAATAATGTTAAGGTGTCAAGGGAGGGTAGAACTCCTCACATGATAGAATGGTTTAAAGACACTAACATAATTATTGCATTGATGTGGATATGGAGAATTTCAGAGTGTAGAGAAATGACCATTATCATCAAAATGAAAATATTGATCCTCTGGTCAAAGAGTTGAGTGTACAAAGTGATGGATTGTGGAAAATGTATTTTGATGGAGCATGCTCCAAAGAAGGGTCAGGAGCTAGTGTGTTACTGGTGTCTCCATCAGGTACAACTTTTAAATATTCCTTTTTACTGGCCTTTCAATGTACAAATAATACTGTAGAGTATGAGGCTTTGTCTTTAGGGATAGAAATTGCCATCAAACATGGAATTAAATGTTTAAAAGTTTATGGTGATTCTGAGTTAGTGATAGCCCAAATCAGATCCAAATATGCAGTAAAGAATGATAGATTAAAATGTATAAATATGCAATTTGGGATCAAATTGAAATGTTTGATGCCTTTGATATAAGCTAGATAGAAAGGTCAAAGAATATAATGGCAGATTTCTTAGCAAATGTTGCTTTGAAAACTGATGATCAAACATTACATGGGGTTTTAATACTGGAAGTCAAGACAAAACTAGTTGTTCCAGATAACATATACAATTGGAAATTTTTCAGGATGATCAAGATATTATGAGATTCATTCAATGTCTAGACCATTAGGAGAACCAGAGCATAGATTGCAGTACTTTACTTGAAAGTAATGATGGTAATGACTATGTTTTAGGAAGTGAGGTTGTCCAATTAGGTTCTAATCAGATTCCTAAGGGTCTGGTTGAAATTGAGGCATTGTTTAGTAGCCAACATGATAATTCTACAAAATTAAGCAATGCTAAGACTAAGGACTTGGAGGAAATAAGTTTAGGATCAGAAACTAGTCCTCAAGTTGTTTACATTGGAAAAGGTTTAGATTCTCATATAAGGACAAATTTGATCAAATTAATGAGAAAATATAAGCATATTTTTGCATGGTCATATGAGGATTTAAAAGCTTATAGGGAGGACCTTTTTGAACATGAAATCCCACTAAAATCGGAGGTAAAACCATTTAGGAAAAAGTAGAGGCCTATCAATCCTTTACTGGCTCCTAAGATGCATCAAGAGTTGATAAAGTTAAAGGATGCTCGGATTATCCAGCCTATTAGACATTCAACATGGGTCTCAACATTTGTGCTAGTAAGAAAGAAGAATGGTGACATCAGGCTGTGTGTGGATTTCAAAAATTTAAATATTGCTTCATTAAAAGATAATTATTCCTTAGCTAATATGGAAGCAATGCTACACAAAGTAACTGGTTGTGAGTTGCTGTCAATGATGGATGGTTTCTCAGGATATAACCAGGTTTTAGTTAAAGAATCAAAACAATACAAGACTGCATTTACTACTCCTTGGGGAACCTATGTTTATATCAGAATGCCATTTGGACTGATGAATGTAGGAGCAACTTTTTATAGGGCTATGGATGTTGATTTTAAAGAGTTTATTGACTTGTTCATGGTCATATATCAAGATGATTTAACTGCATATTCTAAAAGGGCTTTAGATCATTGTGAACACCTGAATAAATTTTTTAATAAAGCTTTAGAATATGGTGTTTCATTGAATCCTAAGAAATGTCATTTTGCAGTACAGGAAGGAAAGTTGTTGGGACACATAGTGTCTAAAGACGGGGTAAGAATAGACCCTGAAAGAGTGGAAGCAATCCAGAAGGTCATTTCTCCAAAGAACTTGAAAGGAGTACAATATTTTTTAGGAAAGATTAATTTTGTTAGAAGGTTTATAGCAAATTTTGCAGAAATTGTCAAACCGATCATAAAGTTGCTAAAGAAAGATACAAAATTTGATTGGAATAAAGAAGCTCAAATGGCATTTGAGAAAATAAAGAAAGCAGTGCAAGAGGCTCCTGTTCTAAAGTCACCTAATTATAGTAAGCCCTTTTCTTTGTTTTCATTTGCATCTTATCATACAATTGCTGCTGTGTTACAACAAAAGGATGAACAAGGGTTTGAGCATCCAATTGCCTTTTATAGTAAATCTCTTCAGGTTGCAAAGTTAAATTATGAAATGATGGAGAAGCAGGAATATGCTTTAGTAAAAGCTGTAAAATCTTTTAGACCATATTTGGTCTGTGCTAAAATACAAGCATATGTCCCACATTTAGTAGTCAAAGATATTCTTACTCAGTCAAAAGTTACTGGTAAGAGGTGTAAGTGGATAAACAGAATACAAGAATTCAGTCTAGAAATCCACATTACAAAGCTAGTAAGGGGTCAGGGTTTGGCCAAACTCATGACAGAGGATAACTTGGATTTAGTTTAAGTAAATGATGTAGAGACACAGGATCAAACAGTCACAAGTATAGAAAGACAACCATTTTATACTGATATTGTGTTTTTCTTAAAAAATGCCAAGTGTCCTGATAATATGATAGAAAATCAAAAGAGAAGTCTAAAATTGCAAGCTCAGAAGTACACCTTAATTCAAGGAGACTTATATTGGAAGGATAAAAATGGCGTGTTACTGTTATGTTTGGTTAAAAATCAAGATGAAAAAATATTGAATGAAATGCATGTCGGGATATATGGTGGGCATTTTTCAGCAAAAACTACTGCTCATAAGATTTTAAGGGAAAGATATTATTGGCCCAGTGTTTTTAAAGATACCTATGCATTTTTCAGAAAATGTGAGCCTTGCCAAAGGTTTTCAAACAAGTTAAAGTTCTTAGGTGCCCTACTGTTAAATCCTGTAAGTGCTGAAACACCTTTTTCCATGTGGGGTATTGATTTTATTGGGGAATTTTAAGAAAATTCTAGTGGACACAGTTGGATATTAGTGGCTACTCATTATTTTACTAAGTGGATAGAAGCTATCCCCACTAAGAAAGATACAAGTAAGATAGTTACAGAGTTTTTACTGGAAAATATTTTAACTAGATTTGGTGTCCCAACCAAATTGGTCATGGATAATGCCATGTGTTTCAGATATGATGAGATCAAAGACTTTTGCAATGAATATGGGATTATAATGTCTTATTCATCCCCATATCATCCTCAGGAAAATGGCCAGGCAGAATCCAGAAACAAAAGTATTCAAATTTTTTTAAAGAAAACCTTAGAAAAGAACAAGAGAGCTTGGCATACAAGGTTGAGATTAGCCTTGTGGGCTGATAGAGTAACAGTTAAGAAGGCTACTGGTAGATCACCATTTGAGCTGGTATATGGTTTGGAGGCTAGGATGCCTATGAATAATCTATTACCTATATATAAGTTCATACAAGAAGAATAATTAGAACTCTCAGATCCAATGAAAGACATAATATTACAATTGACTAAGCTTGGTGAGATCAGAAGAGAAGGACAAAAAGAAAACAAATGAAGTATCTCTTTGATAAAAGAACAAGTTGCAGAAAGTTTGTATTTGGTGACTTAGTGCTCCAATGGAATATAAGATCAGAAGACAAAGGTAAGCATAAAAAGTTTGAATCTTTGTGGCTGGGGAATTTTATTATTTCTAAAAGCTGAAGAATCCTATATTCTGAAGAACACGGATGATGAAGAATATGAGATGCCAGTGCATGGGCAATTTTTGAAACCTTTCTTCAATTCAAAACAAAGTTTTGTACACCAGTAAATTTGTACCATATTGTATAGGGGTTAGTTTTCTTTTTTGTTGTGTGTTTCCCTTTGAGTTGTAGTTTAGTTTTTTCCAAATAAGAGGTCTGCAACTAGAGATTCTGTGATTCTTTGCCATAAACTTGCATTTAGCCATCCATACATAGAGCCACCGTTGGTTATTTTGCCTTTTTTGAAATTTACCCTAAAATTTTTGAGAGTGCCTACTTTTCCTGTACCCTGAAAGTTCTGTCCATAGTTGAAAATGGTAATATCTTGGTATAAATAAGTCTGTTGACCTTAAAATCATTTTGAAAGACCAGAAACCCTAAGCCTTTGGGTCATTTTCATTCAAAATATGAAAAAAGCCCTAGTTTCCAAGTTGAAGTTATGTTTTAATGTTACCTTTTTCGAGCTTAAGTTATGAAATAAGTCATGCAATTTTTAGACAGGTCACTAAGTCTATGAGTGTTGAAAGAATACTCCATTTGGTTTAGAGACTCAGTGAAACACTCTTGTTGCGTTGTCTTTGAGAGAAAATAAATATGCCACTTTGGTTAAGAGATCAAGCAGCAACCGTGTTAGGGATTTTTCTTGCATGAACTATACTGCTTGAAATATCTATTTGAATCTTGTTACCTCTTAATCCTGATTCATAGTTCAGAGACAAGAAAAGCCTAATTGCTAAGGACTTAAACAATATCCTTCTTCATTTTTGAGCTCCACAGATGCTCAGGCAGGTTTTACCTTATAAGATGACTGTCAACAYAGTACTTAGATGTGGACACTGATTTGTCATGTATTCTCTATTGAACCAACTTAATAAAATACCTTGCAAATGACCAAGCATAATCATATACAAGTTTTAACCATATAAATCATAATCTTAAATATGACAAAAAACTAGTGATACAAGGATTTCAATCCTTCTTCCTTTTCTTTATAGGAGGGTTAACCTAATGGATTCTCTCTTCAAGGAATCAATAACATGGACAGTGTCCTGCTGACAGAGGTCCTTTATAAGTTATGCTT
>MU225881.1:741252-784015 GCA_018584345.1 Thuja plicata
TCACAATAAGATGTGCCCTTGAAATGCAGAGGAGATAACACAATCCCTACCTCAATGAGCTTCTATTTGATAAGGAGAGGAAAAGCCAAGTTTCCAAAACAAAGCTTGAAGATCAAAGGCCCAAGTCCAAATAAAAACTGCAGCCCCTATACACAGTTCCAAATTTGAAATGGCTCATGTGGTTTCAAGCTCAAAGATCAAATTGAATCCACCCTAGATGATGTGGTTTCACACGTTGCCCCTTGAAAATTTTTGCTGTGATGATAATGAAATGAGAAATGAATTCCTTTTTGTTAAAAAGTTATACCTGTGTTCGTCAAAATTTTGACATACATGGTATTGGTCAAACTTTTGACTAACACGGGCATGGATTTAAAAAAAATGAAATTTTTCCTTCTATAATTCGACCAACCAAAATATTTTTGTTTCATGGTCAAAAAATTTGGTAGAAAAACTAGGTGAAATGTACTAGTGTTACCTTAATATTTTGAATTCTTATTTTTCAACTTGGTCAAATAGGACACTACTTTTTGAAAGATTGGCCTCTTTACAGCCACATAGGCTGGATTTTCCAGAGATAGTGACCGAGGTTGGTGAAGAGATAGCCAAAATAAATGTGAGTTTACCTTTCTTCAAAGGTAAATTAAATCAAATTGAGGCAAGATTGAGCTTCTTTGGAGCAGATTTCAATATATTCATTCCTCCAATCAAGGGAGAAGACAATCAGATCAAAGCTTGGGTGGCTTGGAAGGAAGATTTTGACAACAAGTTGCCTAGTAAAGAGGCATTTATTGCAAATGGAGATTTAGATATGGAATGCTACAATAAAATCCTGGATGAAGCATTCAAGGCTGAGGCTGACATGAATAAATTTGTGATAGATGTTAAAGGAATTACAGATGCCAGGTGGGAAGGGCAAAAGGCACAATTTCAAGACATTCAAAGTTTTAGTTGGTCTATAGAGAGTGATGTGGCAGCATGGGATATAATAACAAAGCCTAAGAAGAAGAAGCCTACCACAATTGACCTTGACATAATTGATGAGGAATAAAGGAATGTCAGAGCACCTTGTATAGATTTCTTGGAAGATAAGCAAGTTAGTCATCACCAAAATTAAATCAAAGACTATCTTCAGTATACACAACCAAAGATGTCAAAGATCACATTAAGACAAAAGAGCAAATTGGATTTCATCCTCTGTTTTGTCTTTCCACCGCTTGGTTTATCTTGTCTTTTGTTTTATCTATATTTAGGGTTAGGTATCTAAAACCATTCGAAGCTTGTTGCATCCTTTCCTTAAGGATTCCAAGATGGTTTATATACATATATATAGATCAATTTCATAACCAAAAAAGGTGGTGAAAATATAATTTTAGGCCAGAATACAGATTTGTGTCTGAGTTTTTTGAGCTTTTGGTCTTTATATGTATGAATCAGGATTATAAATAAAATATAGTGTAGTTTCTCTTCTATATTGTTGTTGTCTCTTTATTTATTGTGTATGTTCTTTTATGTTTAATCTGTAAGGCATTTTAAGCATATTGGTTACAAGGTAGCCATCTAATTCCTTGCAAATTTCTTTCAAGGGAAGAACTAAGTTTTGTGAGTAGTTTCAGGGAGCATAACAATATCTAAGGATTTGATACAGTAATTTGGAAGTGACAGGGTAATTTGTAAGGCATCTTACTTGAGTTTCATATAGGTTGCAAGGCAATCTATAGTATCTTTATTTACATTTCTGTGGATTTGCATCTTTGACTCTGTAGCCCAAGGATAGGCACTAGTCTAGAATCTGTCAAGTAGATTATCATCATCCAAGTAATTCAAAATATACACATCTCTTACATTTACAGTTAGATACTTATAAGTTTAAGTAATTGTATCAAGATATACAATTTATTTTACTAATCCCTTTGAGAGAGGATTAAAATAGGTTACCCTTCCTAAGTTTTGAGAACTAAAAAAGAAGAAGGATGAATATCCTTAAAGTACTACTATTTGTTGCTATCATTTCAATAGTTTTCATGGTTAAGCTCTGTGTCAAGTTATTTTTTCATTCTTATGCAGAGTAATTTGCAAGATAATATAGTAAACAAGCAGAAAATCAGTATCCACATTTACTAATATTGTGAGACAACAATTATATATAGGTAATACCTGGCTGGGTGTTGTGGAACATAAAAAGAAGGACGTGATAATAAGTTTCCCCAAATATTATCATAAACCCTCATCAATTAGAGTTTTATCTTGCTTGGATCATTTAATTTAAAATATTGGGAGTCATAGAGTTAATCATATATTCAAGCACCTCTTGAAGGTTCAGAAAGAAAAAACCCTAACATGGAGATTGTTGGAGATTTGCCTTTGTGCAAATAGTTGACTATATGTTTGTCATTGACAACAACATATAGTATACAACAATGAACTATATTCAATTTTTAGTATGGATATGTGGAAGCTTTGCGTGGTTGTTTTTATGTTTCAAACATAGTTACTATACCATGTTCATCCATGCAGATTTAGAAGTTCAGTAATAGTTGAGTTATGTTACTCTGTTTACCAGCCACAGTTTCTGAGGATTGTTTTCAGAAAGCTGACAGTAATTTTATTAATTCTTCAGTTGCACCTATCTATGGGATATGTTTGTTCAGATTAATGTTTAGTTATGAGTCAAAGATAATTAACTAAAGGTGCTAATCATGTTTCATCTGAAGCATGAATTTTGGGTATTTTTGGTGGAGCCAACTATGTGAAGTGATGCGTCTATTCATTTTGAGTTGCATGGTTCTAATGATGTTTCATGCTTAGTTTATCTGAAAAGAGAAGAATTGAAGGTATTCCTACATCCGACAAAGATCATATCTTTTGGAGAAGATACATATAACGGTTCATTTTTTATCACTAAAGTGTGAATGAAAAGAAAAGAGATAGAAACAGAACATAATAGAATGCTAATTGTTTTGGGACAGTAAAACCATTTCATTCATCAGTTAAAGGTCTATGTGAAGAAGCAGAGAGTGTATACAATCCATTGGAACTGATCAAGATAGTAGGTCTACTCAAATAGTTTATTATCAGATATAGTGTATATCTATTTTTACTAAAGGTTGCAACCTTCATCATTTTAGCAGTGTGCTTTTGGATAGTGAGTCCTCACCCCTAATAGGGTTATTTGTAAAAGAATCCTAATAGGGTCTGACCCTTAACCAGGTCACTATACTTATTGCATTGTAAAGATAAACTCCTAACAAGGTTGTAAGATCTTCTAACAATGATTATTATACTCAAGTACAGTTCTTTGTGGGTGCTAATTCCAACCGGGTTTTTTACCTATGTTGGTTTCCCTGTAACCAAAATTGTGGTGTTCTATTTTGTGTTATCTTAACATGCATATGATCAATGATATTATGTACTTAATTAGAAGAAAGAATTAAATTAGTTGATAACTGATTCACCCCCTCTCAGTTGTCCCTTGGGATAGTTCCAACAAATTTGACCACTCATAATTCCAATCCTTCTATAGAGCATAACTCCTCTCACTCATCTCATGATGAGGATGATGCTTTAAGAGTCCCACCTAAACAAGTCCAAAAACTTTCAACTAAACTTTATAAAATGGGAAATTGGCTTATTCAAGAAAACCATAATCAAGATTCTATCCAATCTATAGAGGCTCTTAAGAAAGTCCTTCGTGATAGTGATCAAGGTGTTAATCTCTTGCATGGTATCACTCATTTTGTGCATTTGAATGTTAAAAATTTAGCTCAAGAGGCTCAAGATCTAGGATTCACTCCTCCTGTCACTAGTGGGGAACCTTCTTCCATTCTTTTACCTAGCATTCCTACTTACACTCATCCTTTAATGAATACATCTCTTCCAATTCCATCTATTCCTATGAGTTTTCCATCGGTGTCTCTACCTACCTCACAACCTTCTTACCATAGTGTTCCATTTTCTTATTCCAATCCTCTTCCAACTATGGTTCAAAGTGTTCCACCGATTGTGTCTTCAATTCCTACCACTTCCTACACTTTTCCTACTATTCCTAATATTTGTATGCCACCTATTTCTTCTAATGATTCCACAATCATTAGTTTGGCTCAAACTGTGTCATCTTTACAACAAAAAATTGCATCATTAACCCAATCTAAGTTTAGCATTCCTACATGTGACATGGGCAGTCCTTTATCCTTAGACATTATTCGTACTACTGTCCCTCAGCAAGCCGATATGCCTTGTCTTGAGAATTAAAATGGTAAGGGAGATCCTGTTACTCATGTTAAAACATTTCAAATCCTTGGTAGTGATTATTTTCATGACCATAGGATTTTAGGCAAGTTGTTTGCTAGAACTTTTCATGATAAGGCCTTGTAATACTATTGTTCTTTACCTCCTTATTCTATTGATTCTTTTCCTAAAATTTCTAATACCTTTATCCAACAATTTCAAAATAACATTGGTCCATGAGTTTCCTTAACTGATTTAATGCATTGTAAACAAAACATTAAGGAAACATTGACTAGTTTTATTGGTAGATTTAAGCATTTGTATGCTCAGATTTCTTATCATGTTCCTGATATTGATACTCAACATATGTTTATTTCAAATTTACAAAAGGATATTAGAGATAAGATTCTTCTTACTAAATTTACCTCTTTACAAAAACTTTGTGCAACACTTCATCATTGTCAATTACAAGTGAGTCAATTTGAGAGCAACACTCCAATAGCTCCTATTCGAATTGATAAGAGTGATGCTTCTCCTAATCCCAAAAATTTTCTGAAGCCTAACAACTATGTCAAAATCAATAAACAAGCAAATTCAGTTGCTGATCAAGTTGTTGATGCATCCCATAATGCCACTTCTGTATCCACTTCTTTTCATTTAAATTGTGCATTTACTCCTCTTTCTGAATCTTTACATTCTATTATGAGTAGGTTTTTAAGTGCTAGTATGATTACTTTACCTCCTATTTGACCTCTCCTTCCTACTACAATGGCATTAAAATCCTTTGATCCTAAAGCTTTTTGTCGATCCCATCGATAGAATGGCCTTGATACTGAAAAATGTTATTCTCTAAAGAATAAGGTTCAAGACTTAATTGATTCTATTGCTTTATCCATTGATAATTTTTATGGTAGTGCAAACAAATATGTCTCTCCTCCTAATAAAAACCTTCAAATTTATACAAAATCATTTACCTACACATGATACTAATACCATTGTTCAACCATCTTCTGTGGATATTGTTTACGATTCAAAGATGGATGATCTCAACCATATTGTTAACCATGTGGAGCATGTTGTTTTGTCTCAACCTGTATCTCCACCCCCACCTCAATCTCAACCTCTTGTTCAAGTTCCTCCACTTCAATCTCAACTTCAAGTTCCACCTAAACCTCAAAAACAAAGGATAAATAACCTAGGGAACTCTCAATCACCTTTGATGATTCTGAGACTATTAAGGCTCATGATGGTCCCCTTTATATTTATGCTAGGATTTGTAAGATACCTATGCGTGGTTGTCTTGTTGATCCCACATCTTTAATAAATTTCATTACTGAGGAAAACATTTTTATGAAAAACCTACAATGTGATTGCTATGATACATCTGATGCACGAATCCAAACTTGTAATGGTTTTATCTATCCTTCACTTGGTTCTATTAACTTTTGTGTTGAACTTTGTGGTAAAGTTGTAGATACTACCTTCATTGTCATTCCTACTTCTGATCAGTTTCAAGTCAAATTTGGTTTGCCTTGGTTAACTACCATGCATGCCATTGCTTATCCTATTAATAAGTGTATTAAGTTCATTCATAATGGAGAAGTGAAAATGATTAATCATAGTTTGTATCAACCTTATAGGCCTAGAGATTGTGCTACTCTTGATTTCTTTTGGCCTTCATTACCTAATTGATCTCCTCTTCGCCCTGATAACCTTTTTTGTTCATATCAATCCTATAAACATCGCAAGATTATCATGTTAAGCATGCCTCAGATAGATCTTAACCGTGGTATTTTTCCCACTCCTTCTATACCTCCTTTATCCATTACTTCTAGCTCTATTACTCAACCTCCCAGTGTTACTTCTCAGCCTACTGAGAATCCTCCTCTTGAGACTGTGAGAAAAATAGTTGTTGTTCCTCTTAGTTCTCAACATGTGTCAAACAAAGAGAAGCGTAACCAATCTGCTAATGAACATCGTAAGAAGCATATGGCTAATTCTAGGGCCCGTGCCTCTATTCTTATAAATTGTTTACCTTCTTTTGACCAGCCTATGCCTGATGTGTTGGAGGAAGTTAATGTTAATAATGATGTTAAGATGAATGATTATGATGATTCTATTTGCATCTTAGATTCTATTTCAATTAATCTTGATGAGGAAGATACTCTTCATGATCCTATCGATCCTAGTGATGAATATGTGACCATCAATATTGATACTTATTTACCTCATATGCTTTTAACTCAATTGATAATTACACCTAGTATCAAACATCACGATTCTCAAGAGGATCCTTGTTTGGAACTGGCTATTTTTCCTTCTGTGTTGGATATAGTCCCTCTTGCGAGTTTCCCACCTTCCCTAAATAATATAAACCAAGATAGGGAGAGTAGGTGATGCACTTGATTAGGTTGTCCTTCATGGTAGCCCTTTTTTTTTTTTCCTACTATATTGTGCTTCTCCCATAATTTTTTTGCTAAATGTTTGTTAGATTCTTTTATATGACCCTTGTTACTTTTTTGGTGCAAGATGATAAAGGAATCAAGGCTGTTGTACAATTCCTCTATATGTATCTCTATTCTTCTATATATTGTTTTCATGTTATGTTGTACTAGTGCTATTATTTGTAAATGTTTTCCTTGTGTATTCCACTTGGATCTGTGACATGGTAGCACTGAATCATTTTGGTCTCCATGTGGTTTGAAAAGAATCTTCTTTGTAACTCTTGAGTTTTCTTTCCTCCATTGTGATTGTAGTTCTACTTTCTTTGGGGAATGATGTCAATTCATTTTCTATAATATCATATCTATATATACATATTATCTTATGATCATACTGACCCCACAGTAGGTAGATCCCTTCTATGTTCTTTGTATGTTTATGTGGTATTTCCCTTGATTTGTCTTTGTTTGGGGGCATCTCGTAGTGGAAACGTAATCAATAAAGTTCTTTATGTTTATGTTAAAGACATTTATAGTATTAGAAAAGACTCTAACATGGGGGCATACACTCTACTCAATTTTTTCACACACACACCTTCAAAATATTTAAAACTTAAAACTTCTTCCCTTTATGGATTAAAACCTAATCCTTAAAGCATGGATTTTTACCTTATAGGATCTCTTGATCCCTCCAGTTTAAATTTATATAGATCTCTTGATCCCTCCAATTTCAATTTACAATGTTTTTGATCCCTTAAGGTTAGAAGGTGTGCTTAAGACCAGATCTCCTTGATGGGTTGACTAGTGAGTAGCCACATTCATTAGGCAGTTCAACTCCACCTTTCCAGTTGCACTGTTTCCTTGTGTGGTTCATAATGGGACATAAGTTCTCATTGGGTGAGGTAATCACACCCTCTCTCTCTTTCTCTTTAACTGGTGATATCTCTCTTATCATGATCTTAGGGTTGATAAAGACTTAAGTCCCTGGGGGCTTAAGGATTCCTTTGTCCCTTTTTTATTTTAATAAGATTATCTTTTCTTCATGATCTCCTTTACCAATTGTTTGCATCGAGTCCATACTCTTGCTAAAGTGGGGGCTAAATATATAGTCAAAAAATGGAAGAACTTCCATTGTAGACTAGTTTATCCCTCTGAGTAAGTGGTTTGGGGTCATGTCAAGTGCCTTGAATGGGTCTCTGACTTGGATCTAGCTTTCCCCCTATTCTGCCCCATTTCCCACTTCTCTCAAGTCTGTTTCTGGCATCCTAAACTATGAACCTGATAATTTTGACCTTAGGTTCAAAATTAACCTTTCTGGGTCAAAGTCAACCTTGAACTTGACTTAGGTCAAGGTCGACCTCGACCCTAACCTAGGTCAGAATCGACCTCAATTCTGACCCAGGGTCCAGATTTCAAGTTTCCAAGGTTTCTGCCTTTGGAGAAATGAATCTTGAAATTATATTTAATATAGGTCCACTTATAGGGATATAGGTCTAATTGGAATTCAATTCTCCTATGTAGGCCTCTCTAGAAGATTGTTCCCTAGATTCATATATAAGGAAGCTTTCTCCTCTCATTTTCTCTAAGACTTGGAACCATAAATCACCAACCAAGAAAGAACCATCTAAGACTTGAATAGACAAGCTAAGAAGAAATTATCTACTCTCAAGAATTCAATAATTCAAGCACCTTCAAGCATACAATTCATCAAGGAGATCCATTGGTAGCCATTGAAGGATTCAAGCTCTATGGAACCCTCTTGTTGAAGATTTCTCCATCCACATTCCTCCAAGCCTCTTCCTATTCAAAGATCCATTCAAGATTGGTGTTGAAGATCTACAAGAAATTGACTTGAGACATCCTACATCCGACATTCTACATTCTACATCCATTTGGTGCATACATACTTGTGGATCCACGGATTCAAATCTTCCACAAAGGTTTCTATACAAGCAAGGTGAATTTGTTCATTTACTTTGTTTATCTATGCAATTTCAATTCAATTATAAGGTTCATTCCAAAATTGGGTTTTGACCAAGGAAAACCACTCCCCCCAACAAAAAAAACCATTTTTCTTACAGGGACAAGTTCAGAACAATGAATTGGAGTGCAGATCTGGATACCCTTTTCAACAAACTTTCAAGATTTGAAAACAAATTTTCTATCGGACTGTGCAGGTCAGAATCATAAATTTTGGGTCACAATCAAAACTTTTGGGTCAAAGGCGACATTCATTTCTGGGTCAGAATCAACATTCTGTTCTGGGTCAGAATCGAAGATTCTGGGTCAGAATCAGAACTTTTGGGTCAAAGGTGACATTCATTTTTGGGTCAAAATCAGACCTGAGCCAAATTCAGAAAAGATTTCTGGGTTTTCTTTGTCTCTACGTATTTGTTCCAGATCCGATTGCAAAATTTATAGAAATTTAGTGTAGACACCCAAAAATAGAATTCTTCACATTTGTTGCATTTTGAGGTTAGTACTTGTCTTAAATGCATTTCAATTAAATTTTTAATCTTCCTAAATCTATTACACACTCTCTTCTATAAAATGGAATTTAGGGTTCTTCTCTCTATCCCTATCCTTAATAGGTTGATTCATTTATACATTGATCCTTTCTTTAGGGTTAATCAATTTGGATCTTCCCTTTATGAAATTTGGGGTTAAAAGGACAATCTTACCTTCTCCACTATCTCAAAAATTCAATAATAAAAATACATTATAATAAACCTTTCCATTTCCATTATATCACATTATTTATCCTTTACATTTTGGTGACTCACATTTTATATGTTACACTTCCAAAGGGGAAACAAGTTAGGATACTCTGCATAAATCTATCTCTCTCACTAGGCATAGTTCTCCTTTTAGATACATTTATTTAATTAAGTAGCTTGAAATATAAGGCAGTTAGCATGCTAAGATCTCCTAGCTATGATCATCTCAAGGAATTCTTAGCTAGTGACGTCAGTTCATGATGAGAAGGACAACTACCTTTATGAAATTCAATACTAATTCTTATAAAGTGACTTATAGAAGCATTTAATACTCATTAGGAAAACCTTTGGCAGATTTATCTCTTGTTCAATAACCAACTACTTCCTTTGGCTCTGCTTAACTGCAACCATAATGGACACTATAATGAAATTGTCATGTAAGAAGAGACAAATGATGATTACTAATATGGTGACAGAGGAAAGTTTTGAAGGTATTATAAAATTTTCTCATGAACTTGTAATTGGGGCTATTATGAAAATGTTTGGGGATTACTATGTCCTTAATTAAGATAGAACTAGGGCCAATTTTGATATCTCCTTTATGTTTTGTGCATTAGCAAAGTATTTTTATAAGGACAAAGATGTGGTTAAGGGCATCTATAAAATAATTTTCATTAGTGATATTTTGGTTGACCTGGATAGAGTTTTAGTGAATATCTACGAAGATATTACAATGCCTAGACATATATACTGTGGAAGAATTATGTGGAGGAATAAACTAGTTCCAAGCTACCCCATTCTATTAATTGAGAAATGGGACTATTTTGAGAGGAGGATTACTGAGATTACCTGTAACTTGAATTTTCTCCTTTGGCTATTTCATATAAAAAGACCCAATAATCACTATAGTTTACCCAATACCTTATGGATGAGGGAATTACAAGGGTATGATGAGGTCATGAACATACCTAATGCTTCATTCCTAAATGAAGATGAGGATAAATTGGAGGTAGTTGAGGAGGCTAGTGGAACCGATAGAAAAAAAATAAAGAGAGGTTGTAAGAGGATGGTAAGAGAAGGAGGAAATGCAAGGCCCAACGAATACCATAATGGAAAAGATAGAAAGGGTAAAATGATTAAAATTTTGGACTGAATCCCTACTTGTGAGTGTGACTATTTTTGACACTAGAACCACTTACGATTTTTTTAGTTTAGAGATCGATAAAGTTATAGGGTCTACTTAGACATAATACCGATATAACCTCTTGGCTTGATATATGTGTGTTAAAATTGCTCATTTTGGGTACTTGTGCGGAACTTGTGTTGTTAATATGTATACATTTTACTAGCTCCTGTCATCATGAACCTTTTTGGAATCTTTATATTGACATATGTCTATTCATATAGCTATTATGGTTATCTAATTTGAATTATGTCTTAACATTGAATCATTGGTATGCATTATGGCTCTTACTCACATGAATATTGTGTTAATTATTCTACAATTGACATATGAGAGGTTTCTAATATTTGACTCAGCGGAACCCTTCATAAATGTCTCAGTGCTTTGAAAGGTTTCTTGGTTTTGCATTACTCTATTAAATTTTATTTGATAAAAATATTAACTTGAGATTTAGTCTCTCCTTAATTGATCAATGGTTTGTGCATATAGTTCTTTGCATATGGAAAAATATTAACTTGAAGATTTAGTCTCTCCCTTTTGGATCAATGTTTTCGGCATATTGTTTTTTGCAAATGGAAAAATAATCTTTTGAAATTCAGTTCTCAAGAAATAATTACCCTTACCTATGATTGGCAAGCAAGATGGTATCTTCTAATGAAAGCTGTTTCTTTCAACGTACTGGCTCTTTTTCTCTTAGAATAGTGGAAACTAACAATTCAAAAAAGAGCTATGGATAGAAGTGTCAAATGATCAATTAGGACATATGGCTTGGTAGTTTGTGATATTGTTTGTTTGAATAACTGAGAGGGGGGGGGGGGGGGNTTAGACTCAATGCCCTCACAAAATTATCTCACAGTCTCAAATTCCTCTAGATGTATAACAAACCAATATCAAATATAAGACTCAGCTAGGTGAAATATAAATTGTGATTTTAAAACTTACTATTAAGTTGTCTACCAAGTATCAGTAAATTAATATTGTGATTTCAAAACTTATTGTTAAGTTGTCTACCAAGTATTAGTAAATTAATACTGTGATTACCGATCTAGGTCAATAAAATAAAGTGTAAAGTAAAATAAGAATCCACAATATTCATGCACATTAACACATATATTTTTAATGTGGAAACCCTGTTAAGGGAAAAACCACCTGGGACCGGTAACCCAAAATATTTTCACTCTTCTGAAGTGAGCTTGGTGAAGAGCCAACCCTGTTAAAGGTTACAATGCACACTGTTAAATGTGACCTCTTTAGAGGATTTAAAACTAATAGTTCTCTCTTGACGAGGCATTCACTATGGGGTCAACAAGAAAACAATCAAAATTCTCTGAATGTTATAATAAGGATTCACTATCCCACTCAGTTAAGAGATTTATCTGTAATAATGGTTAAAATGATACATTAATGATCTGATTTAAATACAACTCTGATTTGCAAATATTCAGATCTATTCTAAGTACATAATACCTCTGATTAATTTGTTCACTTAAGTTCATATCATACTTTCTCTGCTTGGTAATCCTCTTTCCTCTGTTTTTCTTGGTGATGTCTACAGAAATGCTTGGCTCTACCTTTAACCACTTTTAATTAGTCATGCATGAATTAGCATGTATGCTTAAACATCTATGTACATGATTCACAAAATTAATCTCTTGTCTCTTATATAGACATCATGTATCATTTAATTTTCATCCTTCAAATCTTGCTGTTTAATCTTCATAGTTCATTTTCCCGCTTGATCCTTCCTCAACAGTTGTGTTAAAAACATGTTTCAATCTCTGTCATCCAATCTTACTTAAATTTTCATAACCATTTGATCAAATAACAAACTTTATCTTTTACCTCGAAATCATCAATTACCAGCTCAATATTTTAGTCAGACTTGGTTTGAATTAATTGCTCGGTCTTAGTATTCACTGGGTTGTGTTGACAATCCCTTACTCGGTTATCACTGGCGCTTGGTATACACTGCATTTTACTTGGTTATTACTGTCACTCGGTGTATCCAAAACTCTTCAATTTTCTGACCACATAAACATTGTTTGATCTAGATCTTCAATACATAACAAATCTTTTCCACCATAATTATACTCAAATAAGTTGACATTAATGACAATACATTAACTGATAATGTTTATCACCACTTCTGCAACTCAGTTGAATATCAACAAATGACTTCAAACATATAATCAGTTATAGTTCATAAATTGTTAATATATTAGCTAGAAGTGGAAGGCTTCCTTGGTTGTTTGTCTACTGGTTCTAATAGGTTTACCAAGGAAGGAGTAAGGTTATTTGGAACTTAATTGTAGTAGATAAGACAAAGCATTTATAAGCTGATAGAAGAGATTATATGTAAAGGCTAAGTAAATAAGGAATGTATGTGAACATGTCTAAAGAATGTATGAAGGATACTATGTAACAAGAAAAAATATTATGTATGTAAATGTAATGTAATCTCCTAGCTTGATCCACCTCAATCGAGGATCATAAAGACTATAATATAATGCTTAGGACAGGATGTAAAATTGTGGATGTAATACTGAAAATAAGTGATTATTATCACTAGGCCGCATGAATGAAACACAAATTATTATGTGTTAATGATATAAACTTGTAAAAGTTTTGGGCTATACTAGAGGTTTTCTTCACTCCGTTCTTTTTTCCTAGTGCCCACACTGAACAAATATGTACTTTTTAAATTATTTAATAAAAATTAATGGCTAAGACCTCTTATCTATAAAAAAGATGAGTTTAGCATTAATGGTATTAAAGTCATTTTTATTTAGTATGATTAAAAAGTATTATTATTATTTATTATAACTAATGTCAGTAATGTAAAGTATTATTAAAAATTACTATTAATAAAGTTAGTATATTATAAAACACTATTGTAAATGTCAAATTATATTTTTTTGAAAACATTTAATATTGTATTTTTTATTATGTTAAGTTAATATAAATAGTTATTATATCCCTCAGTTATATATATTTGTGTGTGTGTGTGTGTGTGGCAACTGACTATTTATGAGATTTAATAAATATGTTATTGTTTTGCATAGTGGCTTTTAATCTTCTATATTTTGCCTTTTGGGGGGATTTTTCTTCCCTTGCATGGGAAGGACAAGGGTTTTTGAATTTATTTTGGGGAATTAAAAGGAGTAATTGGGGGAAGTTTTTTAGAGTTTTCTGGAGATTTGAAAATTGATTTGGGGGTTTTGTTGGTGCATGTGTGGGGAATTTCATTTTTCTGAGGTTTTTCTTGATGATCATAGATTTGGTTGCTTATAGGGAAGTTGTTGAGGATTTCATTTTTTTTGGAATTGGAGAAGTGATCACTTGATTTTTGTTTGTGGGTCTTAAGGTATGGATTTGGGGCAATATTATCTGTTATTCGATTTAGCTTGTTATTGGAAAATTATAAACATTAAATATGTTAACTTAGCAATATTTTCTCTATATTTGGGTTTTGGTTTCTTCCCTTTTCTTGGGTTGATTACTTCTTGTTGGTTTGATGTCATATGTTCTCCTTTCTTTTCTACAAATATTAATCATGCTCTTCCATTGTAACAGTGTAAGAAAGTGTTCTTGTTCCTATGTATAATTGATTTATATGTTTTAATCTCCTTTTGGGGCCGATTNGTTTGATGTCATATGTTCTCCTTTCTTTTCTACAAATATTAATCATGCTCTTCCATTGTAACAGTGCAAGAAAGTGTTCTTGTTCCTATGTATAATTGATTTATATGTTTTAATCTCCTTTTGGGGCCGATTTCATTCTCATTGTTGTTGAATGTCATTCCCACCATCAAATTCTTTGTTTTCACTATCATACTTAGTGTTTTATTCCACATATTTGTTGTTTAGTCTACTGGTGTTTTGGGTGCCTTATTTTCCTTTGATCTCGTGTAGCACCAAAAAAGATCTAGCCACCAAATGTTTTTTTGTATGACATTTCTATTATCAGAATCACCATTTTTATTTTTTCTAGAATGACATTTTATTTTTTGAAGGTGTTATAGAAATGTTTTGGGCATCATACATTTTCTTCCTTTTGTCCTTGATCATGTGGGACTTTTAATACATAGCTATCATATTGTTATTGGGTACTTCTACATATGATATTGAGAAACTTAAGTTGGGAACTCCTTGGAATGCTTGCTATCATGCTTTATTTTTGTATCATTGTTATCAAATTTTGTAGAGGTCATTTCTTCCAAGGAATCAACAAAAGAAGCATTTTTTTCTTACCAATTACTTTTTTTTGAACTAACGAAAGATGCTGTTCATTTCTGGCATAGTAATATTGTTACAGTCAACAAATCATGTAGAGTTAAATATTTTTGTATTTGGTTAAGCATTAGATTTGGTCATAGGGTTAATTTCATTTTTAGCAAGTGATATGCTATTTTATATTTTTATTTATTGTTGTGAGGGTAAGTGCATCAAGATGGTGTGCAAAAAGGGGGGTATAAGTGGCCACTTTTTTTTTTCTCTTCTTGAAATCAGGTAAACCTGAACTTCAAAGATAAATTTGAGAGTCATGCACTCAAAATTAGGAGATGTGAAAACAATAAGAATTATAGTTATATGAATCTACTTTCTAAACTACAATTATTTTTAAAAAAATGGATAAGATTAAGAAGGTCAAACTTGTTGTGCACAAAAAATTAATCCTAATTTTTTCAGAAAAACACAACATTGTGTCTGTAATGCACATCACAAAAGATATAGATAGATTTAGTATTTTGAAAACCCTTTGGTAGAATGATAGGTAAGAGTGAGAGCTAGAAGTTTTGTATTTTTTTTTATAATTTTCTGTTGATAAGTTTTTTAATGATTTTTTGAAGTGGTTGCTGTTGGAAAGTGACAATGCAAGCAATTGTTATTTTGTCATTGATGTCAAACCTTTACTAGTGAGACTATTGCTATCTGTTTGAATACCATATCTATTGTTGATGAAGAATATTTAACAAGAAGACCAAGTGAATGGTTGAGTTAAGGCAATTCAAAGGGTATTTGATCAGTTGGCACTCTGGCAAAGTAATTTGTTGTTTATCTTTCAAAGCTAGTTAATCTGGTTGTTTTGTGCCGAGCAAGTTTGGCTTGTGCCGAGAAAATTTGCTTATGACGAGAAAAGTTGTTTGTGCCGAGTAAAGTTTCTTGTGACGAGTAAAAAGTTGCTCAATGCTGAGCACCATTGAAATTGTTGAGTGGAAATAGTGATGAAGGCCGACTTACAAAAGTTTGATTATTGATGAGATTTGAGATCTCTGGCCGACTTAGTTGATTTTATTGGGATATGTAATGTTAGTTAAAGATTGATCCGTGTAATTTAATGTATGGGTAACCATAATTAATGCATGGTTTCAAGATTTATTTAGAGACTACTTTGGAGAAGTAAATATAATACAAAAGATGGAATGATCCGTTGGATCTGACCTAACCTAAGATCTACGATCTTGTTTAAGCGGCAAAAGATTTATTTTCCCTAGATAGAGAGGTATATGATAACCTCAGGGGTTATTCATTATGTGTGCAAGTGGATGAATGCAAGTGTATGCAAAAAGGTTTGCATAGTTAATTTACTATTTAGCATGATCTAGCAGAGAAGGAAAAAGGCAGAAGCAGAGTATTGTATGTGTGATTGCTTGACGGATTTCCAAACAGATCAGAAGATTGAAATGACAATGTAGGCTATCCAGTAAGTTAACATCAGAGCTGTAACTGGATCTGAATTGCAAAGTAAGTTGTATGTACCAGATCACAAACTGTTGATTACTTTCTTACCATTGTATCAGTTAAAAAATTTAACAAGGTTGACTTAACAACCATTTGTATAAATCCTCTAACAAGGTGACATTTAGATTGGAATGTTCTAAGTCCTCTAACAAGGCCACTCCTGATAGGGTGATTAAATCCTTTAACCAGGTCACACCTAACAGTGTGTTATTATAACCTTTAACAGGGTTGGCTCCTCACAGGGTATCACTTCAGAAGAGTGAAAACTTGGTAGCATGTTACTGGTGGTTTTTCCCATATTGGTTTTCCATGTTAAATACTTGTGTCAACTTGTGTGAATGATTATGATTTGCTTTACTGTTATATTACTACAAGCTAATTTCAATTGACAGTAAATTGCATGATTAAAGTTGCTGATTTATGCTACTGCTGCCGAGTAGATCTAAAGTACATAAAGTTTTATTTACTACATCTAGACCTGAGGATAACTAATTCACCCCTCCCCTCTCAGTTATTCTAAATTCATTCTAATAGTTGCATCCTGAAAATCAGGTGTCTTTTCGTGCGCTGAGCATAACTTTTATCAAAATAATAAAAAATGCAATTTTTTTTAAAGTGTATAGAATCAAGTCTAGAACAATAATATGTAATTTGTTTTAAATTTGGTCAAGTATAACAAAATTTATCAAAAAAATGGTAGACATATATCTTTGAGAACTATGGAGATACTGGTAAAGAAAATTAAAGTATACTATGCTAATGTTGTCCAAAAATAGAAAAAATTATATGGTTAAAAAGATGAGAACACATGTGAAATTATGGTGATAATTTTATAGATACTCACTTGATGATATGTAAACTTGATGACGAGGAAGTTGAAAAATCAACTTGGAAGAATAAAGGATGTGTAAAGGGAGAGAAATGGAGGGATAAAATGCTCCCAAGCCTTAGGGCCGGTGTTACCCAAGCCTCTTACCTAACCATAACATGATCGAGTCTTTAACTATTTCAAAACCCGATCAGTTTATGTAAGACTAAGATAACCTTTCCTACTTATTCATAATGTCATCGAGTTTCTAAGCACTAAATATGTGATCATGGTATCTAGAAGTAGAAATGCACCATGCATAATTTGGGTTTTGCATATGTTTTTAGTTCTAGAAAACATGATCATGTTTTGTAGAATTAAAAACATATCCATGAAAACTTAATATGATACATATATAATATCTTTATATGTATATATATGTATATGTATCAATATATAAGTATATTCTTATATATTTATGTATATATGTCTATATATGCATTTCTCACCTTCTCTCTCTTCTTCCTTCCCCCATCATCATCTCTATCTATTTTGAGCCCTAATTATACTCTCTCTCTCTCTCCCTCT
This sequence comes from Thuja plicata, assembly GCA_018584345.1. Classification (NCBI taxonomy): domain Eukaryota; kingdom Viridiplantae; phylum Streptophyta; class Pinopsida; order Cupressales; family Cupressaceae; genus Thuja; species Thuja plicata. Next base: position 758,959 of record MU225881.1, read on the forward strand.
CTATCAAATTTTTCTCTTTGTCTACCTCATCTACTTCCCCTCTCTTATATCTACCTAATCTATCCTCACTTAAATCATAAATATTATTAGAAAATAAAAATACGTATGTGTTCTATAAGACTTTGAATATGAACATAAATGTTATTTGACAAGAAAAATGTGTACACATTATGAAGAACTAAAAAATCAGATTTTAGCTCTTCAAAATGCATACACACCATGAAGAACTAAAAGTGGCATTTTTACTTCTTCATAATGCGTAGGCATTTTGAAGAAATTAGGCTTGGTATTCATTGAGCCGTAACCTGATCGAGTTATTTCAAAATTTGAATAACATGATCGAGTTACTTAAAATTTGGATTTTTTATTATCACGTGGCCACTTTTTTTACCAGAAACTTCGTGCATTCACTCGTGGCTATTTCATGGTTAGAGCATATGTTTCCTATTTTATTATATCTTTATGTGATTATATGACATATATTTTTGTCTTTATGTAGATATGTCTGACTGAAATGATATAAGTACCTATCCATTTTCTTAATGCTTGTAAGTATGGTTTCTTATTTAATGTTTCTCATACATTAGAGTAGAAAATCAGTTATTACAATAGCTAGGAATATGATTTTCCTTTTTTTCAAGAATTATGCCAATAAGGATGTTGTTTATTTGGTTAGGTACGTTATATGCAATTTTGGATAAAATTGATTTAAATAAAAAAAGTAGATTTTAAAAAAAGAGAAAGTTATAAAATAACTTATATATTTTAACTTGTTTTGAGTAGGAAGAAAATTAGTAAGGTTTAAATAATGTTTAGAAATAATTATGAAATAAATTTTATTGAAATTAGAATAAATAGTTTCATTGTTAGCATTAATTGACTTTTGCTTCAATTTAAAATAGATAGCTTCATATAGATTAATGGAATAAGTATGATTTATTATTTGTCAAGGATTATAGAAAATTATTATTATTTAGGTAGGTGATAAGAAATTTTGATGTTCATACTCATTAGAAATTATTTTAACTCCATTCAATTCATCTCTATATTTTTTGATAACTATGTATTGAATTTTGACTCTAAGTCCTTGATCAATGATTATTATTGTGATGTGAGTTTGTTGAGTTCTATGAATTTGGGGTGCTTGGGGGATTTATTGATGCAAGAGAATCTTGGATTCATTGCAATCTTGCATCAACCAAAAACATCTAAGTTTTTTCTATTCCTGGTCGTCAGTTGCTGTGTTTCTTGTCGCGGATGAGTTTTTCAGATCCTTGGTGGTTGCGGTCATAGATTCATGTTTTAGAGATCATTAGGAATCTTTTACTATGATCACAACTCATTTGGAGTATCATGCCTAAAGTTATGCTAGATTCTTTGGCTATGTTAGAATGTGTTCTTCATGTTCTTGAACTAGTCAATGTTTGAATCATTGGTTGGATTTCCTTGCTCGGTGGCGCTTATGGATTATTTTCCTACGTGACTATGTCTTTGGAAAACCTATTTGTATGATCGATACTTATGATTTATTCATTGGTTAAAGATCTTAGATCATAATCCGACTAGGAAATAGTTGGTAAAACATTTTGTTTCTCTTTGGAAATGTAATCTTGAGCCTGATCTGTTAGGTTGCGGTTGTGTATTTAATTTGGGTCTTGGTTATTGTTTTGGAGGTCAAAGACAGTAAGCTAGGATTTGAAGGAGGTTGTTTTTTAGTCATAGGTTAGGAAGGATAATTAGGTTTCTTTGTATTAATTCCCTAGAATTTGAGTTGGGTATGTTGGCTGCTATTGCAGAGCTTTGTAATTATTTTACCTGTCAACGAAAAGGTTGCAGGTGTGTTCCATACTCTAGATTTGTGTATTTTCTTCTTGAAATATTTGAGTTTCTGCTGTATAACTCTTGCTGCAAGGCTGGATAGTTAATTTTCTTGGACCCTCCTACCTTGGCTAGATCAGGTGGTATTTGAGTGAAGGTTTTTGATTGTGGTGAATAGATCTTGTCTCCTAAGTGTGTGGTTCTTGATTTTGTTTGTCACAGGGAAGAAGAATAAAGATTTGATCCATAGTTGTAGAGGAATAATCGAAGATGGCTATGAGAGGTGATAGATGCGAAAACCCTAATATTTTTGAAATGTTGAGGCAAATTGCTGCCAAATTGGAAGTGGTTGAAATGACCCAGAAGAGAGGTCAACATATTGAAGAAGTAAGTGATGCATTAGAAGAAATTGAAGAACAAGTGTAAGGAGAAGCTGAAGAACATCCTGAGGTGGATCAAGTAGAGTAAAGGTTTATTAGGGCTCTTACTAGGGTTAATACATGACAACATTTCAATCCACCAAAATATGATGGCCGATTGGATACAGCCAATTTGTTGGATTAGATCTTAGCTATGGACAAGTATTTTGATTTTGAAGGTAATGATGAAGACAAGAAGGTAAAGTATGCCTATACTAAGTTAAGAGGTCATGCTTTTCTTTGGTGGGATCATTTACATAATGATAGGAGGACTATAGGTAAAGAGAAGATCAAATCTTGGGATAGGATGGTGATCAAGATGAAAGAAAAGTTCTTGCCCTCTGATTATTAGATCAGTTTGATCAGGAGATTGCAAAATTTGAGACAAAAGGATATAAATGTGAAATAGTACACCAAGGAGTTCTATAAGTTGGATATCAAAACTGGCTTTAAAGAGGATGAAGTAGAGAGAGTTGCAAGATACATGAACAGTTTGAGGATGTCAATACAAGAGGAGATTAGTATGATCAAGATTGGGGATGTGGAAGATGCTTACCAGTATACCCTAAAGTTGAATAGAAGACAAGAACAAAGACAAAGAGGTAGAGGTGGAAGATTTGAGATATGAAGAGGTGGTAGATCAGTTGGTGACTTTGATAAAGGGAAGACATGGGAGAAGAATCCTAAAAGGAATTTTTATAGAGGTGGTTATAGGAATGAGGGCTATCAAAGAGATAATAAAAGGGTGTTTAAGGGAACTTGTTTCTAGTGTGGTGGAGAAGGTCATAGGGCCTTTGAATGTAAATAAGGTGGACCTGAAATTAGCATAAGGAAAATACTTATGGAAGAACAGGGACCTTTTGAATCAGTTAAAAATAATCAGGTTGAAAAGGGAGAGATATTGATCATGAGGAGAACCTTGTACCATGATGAAAAGATGGAGAAATCTTGGAAAAGAAAGAACCTATTTTGAACTTGATGTCTTGTTGGTGGTAAGGGATGTAAAGTTGTTATTTATGGTGGTAGTTCTGACAAATTTGCATCTGAGGAAAGGGTAGGCAAGTTGCAGTTGCAGAGATTGAAACATTCTAAACCCTATGAAATTGCATGGATAAAAGATGATCACAAGGTGTTGGTAAGTGAACAATTGGGTTAAGTTGAAAATAGGGAAATATCATGATGAATTCTTGTGTGATATAATGCCTATGGATGTATGCCATGTTTTGTTGGGTAGACCTTGGTAGTATGATAACAAAGCTATACATGATGGGAGAAGAAATATATATACTTTTGTGACTAATGGTATGAGATAGAGATTGATGCCTTTGGAGGAACCTTTTAAAGGGGAAATATGTACCAGTGCTATAATTTGCATGGTTGAAAGGAAATTCTTGGAAGGAATGAGACTTGAGAATGTTTGTTTTTCTATTGTCTGAAAGAAGACTGTGGATATGGATCTGAGAGGTGAATACCCTGAAGAGATTAAGGTCATATTGGATGAGTATACAAATGTGATTTTAGATAATGTGCCTAGTGGTTTTCCACCAGTTAGGAGTATTAGTCTTTGCATGGATCTAATTCCTGGAGCTAGTTTTCCTAATAAACCAGCTCACTAGTTGATACCAAAAAAGAATGAGGAATTGAATAGATAGGTACATGAGTTTTTGCAAAAAAAGATTAATTAGAGAAAGTTTGAGTCCTAGTACAGTACCTGCAGTATTGGAACCTAAGAAGGATGGACAGTGGTGGATGTGTACATATTATAGAGAAAAAATATATTACTATCAAGTTCCAGTTTCCTTTACCTAGGATGGATGACATAACGGATTTCTTGAGTGAAGACAAGTATTTTATAAAGATTGATTTGAAGAGTGGTTATCATCAGATCAGAATAAGAGAAGGTGATGAATGGAATGATTATTTTAAGACTAAATAAGGTTTGTATGAGTGGTTGGTGATGCCTTTTGGTTTGTATAATGCACCAAGTACTTTCATGAGGTTGATGAATGTAGTGTTGAAGGAAATTATGGGTAAGTTTGTTAGAATTTATTTGGATGACATTCTGATTTTTAGTAGGACAAAAGAGGAACACCTTTTGCATGTAAGGAAAGTATTGTAGAGGTTAAGAGAGGAGAAGTTTCTGATCAATTTGAAGAAGTGTATTTTTTTGAACAATGAGCTTGTATACCTTGGATTTGTAATTTATGTTGAAGAATTAAAGATAGATCCTAAGAAGGTTAGAGAAATTGTTGAATGGCCTAAACCTGAAAAATGTTAGAGAGGTAAGATCATTTCATGGCTTGGCAAGTTTTTATAGGAAGTTCATTAGGAACTTTAGTTCTATTTGCAATGCTATGACTGAGACAATGAGGGGAGATAAGAAGGAATTCATATGGACATGTGGAGAAAAAAGAAGCTTTGATTTGTTGAAGAAAAAGTTAACTAAAAAACCTATTTTAGCACTACCATATTTTAGTAAGGTATTTAAAGTAGACTATGATGCTAGTGGAAGTGTAATTAGAGCAGTACTAAGTCAAGAAGGTAGACTGGTTGCTTACTTTAGTGAAAAGATGAATGATGTAAGGAGAAAGTATTCTGTTTATGATCAAGAATTTTATGCTATTGTTCAAGCTTTAAAGAAGTAGAGACATTAATTATGGCCTAAGGAGTTTGTATTGTATACTGATCATCAAACTTTACAATAGTTGCATAGTTAGAGTAAGTTAAATCAGAGACATATGAGATTGGTTGAATTTATACAAAATTACTCATTTGTGTTGAATCATAGGAGTGGTAAGTATAATAAATTTGCTGATGCATTTATTAGAAGAAGTGATTTTATGAAAAAGATGAAGGTGACAGTTCGTGGATTTGATGCATTGAAGATTTTGTGTAAGGACGATTTTGATTTTTCTGAACCTTGGAAAACTTGTAAGGAACCTTTGGTTACTGATAGGAGTTCTTTGTTGGATTATTTCCTATAGGATGGCTTTTTGTTCAAAGAAGTTCAGTTGTGTATACCAAGATGACCTATGAGGGAAGCCTGATTAAGGAGAAGCATTATAGAGGACTAGATTGACACTTTAGGATTGAAAAGACATTGATAGTTATCAAGGAGCAATATTATTGGCCACATATTCATAAGGATGGTAGGATTTTCATTCAGAAGTGCAAGATTTGTCAATTGCAAAAGGTAATAGTTAGAATATTGGATTGTATACACCATTACCTATACCAGAGAAGCCTTGGGAGAATATTAGCATAGATTTTGTGCTTGGTTTTCCAAAGACTCAAAGAGGTAATGATTCAGTGTTTGTGGTGATTTATAGGTTTTTAAAGATGGCTCATTTCATTCCATGTAAGAAGACATCAGATGCAGTACATATCGCTGATTTGTTTTTCAAGGACATTGTCAGATTGCATGGGTTGCCTAAGAGCATTATTTTAGATAGGGGTACTAAGTTTCTTGGATATTTTTAGAGGACACTTTGGAGGAAGCTTAACACAAAATTGAAATTTAGTTCTACATCTCACCAGATGAATGATGGATAGAATAAAGTTTTTAATAGAAGTTTGGGTAATCTACTGAGATGCTTGGTTGGTGAGAAGGTAGGTAATTGGGATTTGGTTTTGGAACAAGCAGAGTTTTCTTATAATAATTCATTAAATATGAGTACTAGGAGAACACCTTTTGAGATTGTTTATGGTTTACATCCTAAAAGAGTAATAGGATTGAGGGATATCAGTGTTGAAGAAAAAATGAGTACTGAAGCATAACAATTTACCGATCATATGAAGGATTTTCATGATAAATTTAAGAAACATTTGGAAGGCATGAATGATAAGTATAAGGAGAGAGATGATAGGAAGGGGAAACATAAGGAGTTTGAATTTGGTGTTGAAGTGATATTTTTCCTGAGAAAAGGTTGATTTCCTATTGATACCTATAGAAAATTGAAGATGAAGAAGTTTGGACCTTGTAGGATTCTGAGAAATTTTGATTCAGGGAATGCTTATGAAGTTGAGTTACCAAAGGACATTGATATATGAAGTATATTCAACATAGAAGACTTGTATGAATATCATGAATCAGATAAAAGTGAGGGAGATGGATCATAGAGTGAATTACAATATCCTAAGAAGCAGACGAAGGAGGTTGAATAGATCTTGGATACAAGAGTTGGTCGAAGCACTAGAGGAAAGCAGTATGAGGAATATCTTGTTAAGTGGAAGAACATACCAATTGAGGATTATTCATGGATTTATCAAGTGGAGTTAAAATTATTGGATTTTCCTTCATCTTAGCAAAGTGAGAGGCTCAATTTTCAAATAATCTCGGGTGTCTGATGCAGGAGTATCTTGGGTTCATTGCAATCTTGCATCAACCAAAAATATATGAGTTTTTTCTGTTCCTGGTTTTCATTTGATTTGTTTCTTGTCGTGGTCAATTTCTTCAGATACTTGGTGGTTGCAGTCATATATTCATGTTCTAAAGATCATTAGGAATATTTTCCTATGATCACAACTCATTTGGATTATCGCGCCTAAAGTTATGCTGGATTCTTTGGTTGTGTTTAGAATGTGTTCTTCATGTTCTTAAACATGTCAGTGTTTGAATCATTGGTTGGATTTCCTTAATCAGTGGTGCTTATGGATCATTTTTCCTATGTGACTACGTGTTTGGTAACCTATTTTTATGATCTCTCCTTGTTATTTATTCGTTGGTTAAAGATCTAAAATTGGAGGCCGAATGAGATTTAGTTGGTAAAACATTTTGTTTCTTTTGGGAAATGTAATCTTGAGGCTGACCTGTTAGGTTGCAGTCCTATATTTAATTTGGGTATTGTTTCTTGTTTTGGAGGTCGAAGGCAGTAAGCTATGGTTTGAAGGATGCTATTTTGTAGTCATAGGTCAGGAAGGATAATTAGGTTTCTTTTTAACAAGTCCTTGGAATTTGAGTTGGGCATGTTGGCTTATATTGCAAAGATTTTTAATTGTTTTACCTATTAATGAAAAGGTTGCATATGTGTTCCATACTGTAGATCTGTATATTTTCTTCTTGAAATATTTGAGTTTCTAATGTGTAACTCTTGCTGCAAGGTTGGATAGCTCATTTTCTTGGACCCTCCTACCTTGGCTACATCATTTATTTAGTCTACCAGAGGTGAGGAATATTTATATCATGGATTCTTGTTCTACTATGACATCTATTTATATCTAGCCATTGATAGCATTGTGTTTGGGAACCAAATGGTGTTCAATTTTGTTCTTGATTTTCTTAGAATTATGGAATTCTTAAGTTGCTGAGAGGATGCATTCTTGTGATTTTGGAAATTTTGACTACGCCTTGGATCCAATTATATTCATGTGCTGTCACCACCATATTTTGATTATGTTGTGCTTATGTTTCTTTTTTGGATATTGTGGGCACAAGTGGATCCTATTGATGAATTTTGAGAATTTACGCTCCTTTGAATCTTAGTGTTGTTAATAGGGTTTTCTAAGAACACGGTGAGGGGAGTGGCTTGCAATGGGGAATGTGGCCCTAAGTGGCTGCTAGGTTAATCCATTACAGGTAGATAATCTAGTGATAACTTAATTAAATGAATTGGGATGGATAAAACACTAAAAAAGATAATTTTGTTACCTCCCCCATGGATTTGAGTGTTTGTATATTCTAAGGATGAGTTGAAGAAGGCCTAGCTTCCTATGTGGAATAAATTTGGAAAATTGGCTCCCTTTTCCTCATGAAAGGTAGCCGGTTCCACATGATTTCTCACCTGGGGACTAGGGTCTAGTGAGAGACTACTAGGGAAACCCAAGATAGTCGGGAGTTATGTGTATATGGTAAAATGATTATCAATTGTAGATGACAACTTCACCAATAAATTTGGAATTAGGGTGCCCTCACCTATAGGATAGATCTGACAAGTACAAACAAGTAGGAAAGGGTACAAGCACAAGATCTATGTTTTATAGGTTTAGGTTTCCTTAATCCCAATGAAAGAATATGAAAGAGAGAAAGATGTATAAATATGAATCTATGAAAGAAGATACAAGAGAAAGAGGGAGATTGGAATGTGTGCACCTGGAAATGATAGAAGGAGAATTAGTTTAAGATTGATTTTTTATCTGTCAAAGTCCCAGAATGACCAGATTCCTGAACTTGGAACTTTGCAACCTACAACACAAAATTCTGAAACTTTCTATTTTGCAACCTATACCCAAACTGCTCAAAATCAGAAACATAAAGTGGATCTAGGAATCTCTTTTGATTGCCTTTCTGGCTTTGTAGCTGGATTCTACACGCTAAATGTCAAGGTATATATTGAAGGTTCAACCTATACCCGATACTATCAAAATATAGAATAAAAAATAGATTTGGAGAGTTCTTCCAAATGGGTTCCTGGATCTGTATTTAAATCCGCACTTTGAAACTTGCAAATCTTGAAAAGTGTGTGTGNGCCTTTCTGGCTTTGTAGCTGGATTCTACACGCTAAATGTCAAGGTATATATTGAAGGTTCAACCTATACCCAATACTATCAAAATATAGAATAAAAAATAGATTTGGAGAGTTCTTCCAAATGGGTTCCTGGATCTGTATTTAAATCCGCACTTTGAAACTTGCAAATCTTGAAAAGTGTGTGTGGGTGGCTATATAGGGCTTTGTGTTAGTCAACCCCCCATTTTGGTGATTTTTACCTCCACGAATAGTCATTAGAAAATGTAGAAAGTGTGTAGTGATCATGTATCTAGATTGTATGTCTAGAATGCAAAGGAGCTAGTATGTGTAAATGCCAAGATCTAACCCTAAAGAGTGAAACCCTAGCATGGAAATGTAAACAATATGTATTTGAATTCATGTAAATGTGATCATGTAAATAGGAATTAGAAAAGCATAGATCTGAAAACAACAAGGAAATCATACCAAGTCCCCAAGGGAAAAAGTATACCTATCCATCTTCACAATCCATTTGACACTCCATGATGTAGAAAGAGGATATCTTGAAATGCTTGATTGGAATACTTGAATAAGATCTTCAATAACCAACCCTTGCCTCAATTTATGTCCTCAAGTTTTTGGCATCCACATTGCAAATGCTTATTGTGATCAAATTGGGATGTCCACCTTGTACTTTATTTCACCTATTCATATGTCTTATATATGCCAAAATGAAGCAAATAGGTTTCTTATATAGTGGTTTTGAGATTCAATTTTGTGAAGGCCGACCGCACTAGGCGGGAAAAATGAAAACACATTGCATCGGGCTCGAAACTTGTCAAATTTAAACCACTGAGGTATAGGTCAAAGTGGTTCGAACTATACCAAGTATAGGTCAAATCAGGTTTGACCTATACCAGAGGGTGTTAATTTCAAGGTTAAAGTGCACGATCCAAGAGAATTTAAGTGGTTTGGGGAGAAACGAAAAGATAAGCAGGAAAAATGAGCATAAATGCATTCAAATCTTGGAATTACCCAAGATAGGGCCCAAGAGGGAAATACATTTTGTGATTGGAGGAAAAATAGGCGAGGATGCATAGATATTAGATCATACCTCAATTTTTGCGCAAGTGGAAAAGGGGAAAAGCAAAGGAGGATGTAATTAGATCCTACCTTGACTTTTGCACAATTAAAGAGGGAAAGTGATCAAATTGTAGAGCACACTAAGGAGGGTGCTAACCAACCTTTAAATTGTAGAGCACAGAAGTGCTTACAATTTAAGATGATACACTATGTGATGACACTCTCCTACATGTGTCCTAGGATTCCCTCCAGCTAACCTTTTGGTTCACCTCTAGTATCCCCTGTGACTTTCTTGTGACATCCTTAGTGTATCTTTGATGATATCCCTAGGTTTTCCATGCCTTTTCTTATTTCCTTTCTTGTGATTGCTTGTGTGGTGTGGGGCCTTCTGTTCATCTCCTAGCACAAAGGGGCAGGCCTAAGGGTTCCACATGGTCGGGTGGTAGTTTTCTTTTTTCTCCATTGAGTTTTTGGATTTTGTTTGAGAGATTCTTGGATAGGCTCGCATCTTCTCTATAGTTTCATGTTTCATGTGTCCAGATGATTATTATTGTTTATATATAATTGATATTTACATTTGATTTTGATGTAATGGTGTAATATTATAATCTCTTTGAGGAGATGATTGTAATTTCATAATGTAAACATATATCATTGATTATGTGTAATGTATGAAATAAGTTGATTTATGATGATTTGACCTTGAATATTATCATGTGACTATATGTTATCTTAATTGTAAGACTTAAATGAATTGGTTCATATTGTAATTATGTTCATAGACTCATGGTTCTCCAAATGAATTAGTCATTTATGTTATACATTGCTAGTAGCGACGCCAAGGAACCTATGAGGACCTTGTCGTTGATTTTATTTTTAGCACTCACGTTGTGTTTAATGAAATATATCTTGGACAAGTTCATGCAATACACAATTGTATTTGATTGTTAGTTGTAAACTTTGTTTCAATAAAAATATTACCATTTTTTTACTTAATTAAGTTGTCCTCTCGGGTTCCCTAGCGGGGGTGTTATACATATAGATGGTAATAATGGAGTAGAGTATGCCCTTAATTATACTCTAGTCAATATTTAGTTAGCTCATAAAGAATAGTAAGTGAGAGGGACATTGACCAATTTAAGTAACTCAAATATAAAAGTTTGGGCTTTAGATTTGTACGCATGATAATGAACTAGATTAGTTCAATACCTACAAGTTTGAACCTGAAAAACAAAGTAGATTTTGCAAGTAAATTCAAAATTTTGAAAAAAAAGTGATGATGAAGTTGAACTAAAATAAGATTATTTTCCAACTTCCACACTAACAAATACATAAAAATAGTTAAATTCTTAGATTTATATAAGAATTGAACTACATAGTTCTTGAATCAACCTCAGTGACCTATATTTCATGGGTAGTGGTTTACACGAACTCTTATCACATGAGAATAATTGGTCCACTTAAATCTCATCACATCTAGGTGATGCATAGGGAGGTGAAGCATCATGACTTTCTAAGAGGTCAACTATCCTAGTTAAGCATCCCAATACTATTTTGGCTCAATGTGCTTAACTTTGGAACTACCATAAAGATTAGATCTAATTAACTTGCTACCCCATTAACAAAACCTTCCATATGTATTGTTCCTTAAGAATTATAATATTATTTACTATAGAATCACTTAATCTCATCTATTAAGAAAAGTTCATCAAATCATGAATTAAATTCTTATAAATCTAAAAGGTATAAAAATTACCAAAATATATGACTTTCACCATTACAATTGTACTTAATTTAAAAAAAAAACAAAAACTACTCCCCCATACATGTTGAAAAGACTAGACTTACAAATTGCCTATTACCATTTAGTTGGGTGAGTAAAAGGCACAATTTCAACCTCCCAAAAATTATATAGAAAAAATACACTATTATAGACCATTCTTTCGAATCTATACAATGGATGTCCTCACAACATTTGACTCTCCATCAACTTTTTACCAACATCAGTAAGGGCCCCAAAAATTCTTTAGATTTATATACTACAGGCTTTTCAATTTGTCTTGTTTGTATGGAGTTATCTGGTCTTAGCTTGATTTATGCATGGTTGCACTATTCAAATGAAATAACATATGTACTTTTTAAGAGATGTTCCTTATGGTTAATAATTTCTACATCACACAACTTAATTGGCACATGCATACAATATTCTTTCCGGACATTTATATCTTATGATGTTATGCTTGCTCATTCTTATCTACCATTCCATGGAGACAAAGTTCTTAATGCTAGTAATGTTATAATTTGCTAAGCATATTGTCTTTGGTCAATGGCTTGTGATTTCTCGGTTAATAGCTACACGGGGTTCAACAATTTTAAATTTATAGAGACCATTTTTGGTTTGATTAATTTTTATTAAATGTTATTTTTAAAAGTAAATTTAAAAAAAAAAAATAGTTAATAAGATAAAACTATGTTATGATGATAAAAAAATATTTTATTATGTTTTGGTTTTGAATGTGTTAAAAAAACATTTTGTTAAATTTTAAACTTTGAAAGTGGTTTTTTTTAAAAAGATAAAAGACAGTAATCAAATAATTTTTATTAATATTGAATGTATATATAACCCTATAAACATAATAAAAAGCTTTAATTTTGAAATTTTACATTCATCTCAGATATGAGGTATATGAGAGGTATCCTATCCTCACTTACAATCTGATGCCAATGGCATTACGTTTGAAGTGTAACTTCAACTTTGAAAGTTATATATGTTTTTTAATCTAAACATAATATCTAATAATAAATTTGGAGATGATAATTATTTTTTTCTTCCTCTAACCATTGTCTTATTATACTTTAAGATTTAAATTGAAATATATAATGATGTTACACATATATTATAAAATAGATTTGTGTTTTTACTTATATATTTAGTTGTTTATGTTTTTAATTTGTGTTCATTTAAGAATAAATACAGCTATTATTTAAAAAAAATAGTTATATTAGAATATATAAAAATGATAAAATATTGAAATAATTTGTATTTATGTAAGATAATAAATATTTTAAATATACTTTATTTAAAAACAATCAAATATCAAAAGATATTTTGAATATCTTTTAGATTGATGTATTTAAGATATTTGTCCTTTTTTTATAATTTTGTTTAAAATGATCTCTTAAATACGTTAAATATTGCCATGTTGTGATTATATAAAAATAAAATAAAAATTAAAAATAACATTTAAAAAAAAGCTAAAAGTATAGAACAAGTTAGATAAATAAAATAATTTTTAAAGTCTAATGTGATGACTTTTAAGCAAATAAAATAAAATAATTATTAAATAAATAAAACAGTTCTCAAATAATTGAATACATAAATTTAAACATCAACATACACATACATTTACAAAGATATAGTCCTCTAAAAAGATAACATATTAGGATTATGTTTAATGTTGGAATCAATTTTTAAATTAGGTTTTGTTTAATGTTAGCAATAGGGTTCGAGTATAAATATGGATTAGTATTAGAATTAGGGTTAGTATTAAGATTATAATTAGAGTTAAGGTTAGAGTTAGGATTAGAATTATGCTTATAATTCGGATTAGAATAAATGTGGGATTGGGGTTAAGATAAGTATTAGAGTTAGAACTAGGACCATGATTCATTTTAAAGGTAGAATTAGGGTTGAAATTAGAATGTAGATTAGGGTTCAGGTTGTGACAAGGGTAAAGGTTAAAACTAGGATAATGGGTATAGTTAGAATTAGAATTAGGTTTAGAAGTAAGATTAGGTTCAAAATTATAGTTATTGGTAAGGAGTTGACTTGAGTTGTAAGTTTGTTCTTCAATTATATTTATAACATTCAATTTAAATATCAATTATCAAGTAATCAATAATAAATTTAAATGAATAACCCATTTTCTAATACAAACATTTTTAAAATATTGATAAAATTATATTTTAGACGACAAACATCCTGTGAATTGACAAATTCACAAAGGCTGAATAACTTTATAAATTGAAAAGTGCAAGGTGGAAAAGCTTCCGTTCAAACAATCTACAGTTGATTGAACACTTTCTTCTGCACAGCACTGCTGTGTCTGGTCTTCTTGCTTCTGTCTTATGCGCAGACCCAAATCATCTCTGTCATAATTCTTGTCTGCTGTCCAGTCAAATTTAAGTGATGTCTTATCTTGATTCAGCAATCATATTGTGGGTACTATTTCTGTGTAGGAGACAATGATCTTCCGTTCTGTATGAATATCTTTATACGGATGTTATCCTCTTGTGACATTTACTATTCTTTTCTTATCTTGCTTTTCAGTTTTGAATAGTTATATCAACGAACAAATATGTATTTTGTGTACTACAAATCCCATGAAATGCAGGAATTTCAACGTAGAATCACTAAAGTGAAGTCAATATCAAATGGTGGTAACGAGGAACCATTTGCCAGATCATATAAATAGGTAGTAATCAGGTTCTAATCTCATGACTAACTCTTCCAAAGCTATATTCTTTTCATTAAATAAATACATGGAATATCAGTTATGGTCTATGTTTAAATTATTTATCGTGTATTGAATTTGGTTAATTAAAAGTTCACAAACAATAGTGTGCGCTAATAGTTATTTAGTTTTTGGAAAAAAAACGTTAGTAATTAGGTCAATTGTACAACTTTATTCTTATCAATAATGCACACTTACTAAGGCACTTGGGCATGAGTATTGGGTCAATTGTACAACTTTTTGGTTGTCAAGGCTATGGAGTATTGGGGCAATAGGATATGTGTTTCAAATGACACTTTGAAATGACCACCTTTTGACCCTTGTACATAACTGATCCCACAATCCAAAGCAATGGCTATGAAGAGTTAAATGACATCAAAGACAACAAAAAGTAGGATCATCAAAATCTGATGCATGTTTAAGAGCTTAGGATCTGTTAAATTAGCTAAAGGACTAATGATACTCTATCTCCACCAACTAAATTTACAACATTGCCTTCTCTATAGATCAACTATAAAATCTTATAAAAATACAAGGAGCTTTAAAAGTTATGGTTTCTAGAAGTTCAATGGAGAAGCTTATAATCACTCAAATTTTTATATTCTTTAAGAAAAATTTACACAAAGAACTTTAAAAGTTATGGTTTCTAGAAGTTCCATGAATAGAAGCTTATAATCACTCAAATTTTTATATTCTTTAAGAAAAATTTCACAATTGAAATATGTTATCAAAATAATTCTTAATGCTTCATAATCTTATTTTAGAGAGAAAATGTTCTAGTAATTGTCCTACTACTACTTAGTGATTTAATGTTTTTTATTCGTATAAAATTAGTAGTTACAACTTTAAAGGTCTTAAGAGCAGAGTACCAATAGCCATTAAGCTGCTTTCGTCCACCCTAAACTTCTAAACCGTGCATCAATAATTAATATTATTATTATTATGGTCTTTTAATATGACTCTGCTGTGACTTATGAGACTTCCATTCTTTATCTTGCTTTTTCAGTTTTGAGTAGTTATGTCACGAACATAGATGTATTTTGTGTACTAGAAATCCCATGAAATACATGAATCTCAACGTAGAATCACTAATGTGAAGTCGATGTCAAATGCTGGTAACGAGGCACCATTTAACAGGATCTCTGCAAGCCTTTTGCTATTACTGAAGTCACCAAGATCTGATCTCATGACTAGACTATTACAAGCCATATTCTTCTCTTTAGATTTAGATAATAAAAAGCTTAACAAAAATATAGTGGACAGATGGTAACTCATTTTTGCTATTACTGAAGTCACCAAGATCTGATCTCATGACTAGACTATTACAAGCTATATTCTTCTCTTTAGATTTAGATAATAAAAAGTTTAACAAAAATATAGTGGACAGATGGTAACTCATTTTTTTTTTTAAAATAAAGTTAATAATTAAATCAATTTTACAATTTTATTGGTATCTATAATATACAATTATTGAAACACTTTTGCATAAGTATTGGGTCAAGCAAATTTTCTTTGTTTGTCAAAATTAACTAATGATGAGGTAATAGAGAATATACACTTTAGGAACTTATGGTGTGTCAAGTTAGCTACAATGAATAATGGTACTATTTCCTTACTTACCAAATATTTAAAATTTCCTTCTCTAAATCAACTATGAAAACTTACAAATATAGAAGAAAGCTTAAAAGTTATTGTTCCTAAGAGGTTCCATATAGAGAAGCTTATAATCACTCAAATTATTATATTCTTTGAGAAAAATTTCACCATTGAAATATGTTATCAAATAATATTTCACAATCTTGTTCTAGAGAGAAGATGTAGTAGTGGACATGTTCTAATAATGTTGAATATTTTTATTGGTATAAAACTAATAGTTGTGATTTTAAAGGTCATAGGAGCAAGGTACCAATAACCATTAAGCTACTTTTGCTCACCCTAAATTTGTAAACCATACATCAAATTTTGATTATTAAATTTTTATTTTTGTAATATGTGACTTCATTAGTTATGGTTACTCTTTTGCTTTTAGGGTTTCTGTTGCCCTATTAAGTGCTCACTTTGACCGCCATAAAATTACACAACTAATTCAATACTTATGCACAAATTCTCATTCCCCTATAATCCTGCCCTATTGGTACCAATGACATTGCACAATTCTTGTAATTACTAACTTTTTTGGGAGTATAAACATGAGAAAAAGTAACTGGAACATGGGACTCCCTCCCATAGTGTTGATCATGACTCATGAGTATTTATAATTGAATGATATATATTTCAAGAGCTGAAAAGTCACAAATCATGCCACACCACACACCATTAAAACATGATTTACTACACAACTATTGGTGCTCCCTTTTTGGGAGTCTTTTTGAACACCTCATTTAAAAAAAAAAAAAAACTTATATGATATCGTATTTATTAATATAGACTTGAAACCTTAGGTACTTATAAACAAAAGACTTGCCAAATAAACTCTTACAAAAAATTGAAAAGTAAACAAGATTTAGAGAGACTCAAAGTTTAAATGCCCAACTACTAAATTCTAGCTTCAGTTATTCTCCATACAAAATAGCACAGTTATAAAAACACAAACTGACATAATTCAATATTAATGCTATTACAATTGAATCCATAATCCAAAAACAAAAACATTAATTCACTATGAACTGTGGAAATCTATTCTCTTTAATAACTCAATATATTTTCATTGATTTTGTTTTCATTTTTACAACATTAACGAGGCAGACTACAAGGATCAAACCAGCTAGAATTGTGTGAAAATCCCTCCTAATATGCAAAATTAGATTTTTCATATGAATCTGTATAATCATACTATTTTATATGAAAAATAACTCCATATCTACTCCCTATGCTGAACTCCTACGTCTCAGAGAAAAGAATCCCTATATTTGACGTGATTGAACATTACATGCAAGCTACCCATCCGGATTATCAGGGACGTACGTTAAACTCTGCCGTTACCATGCACAAACTATCCTGTCCCACCAGTATTATAACCCTTCTCCCAAAAAACCCATTTTGCTTAGTTCCCAGGTGCTCTATTTTGAACTCTGGAATCCAAATTGCTCTCTTATTTTTAGTAAAGACGAAAGAATGAGAGGCTCATAATTACCGAGTTTTCCTAAATATTCAATAGGTAATGCTTGTACATTCATATTTCTCATAGTTATCACATTCAATTCAGGACGATTCAATCTTTAGTACAGAAGCGTGGTTATATGATCGAGGTTGTAGTCTCTGTCATTATTTTCAAGCTTAAAAAAGTTCAGAATGGCTACCATGCATCTCAATACTTGAATCAATCAAAGCTTCCGATAAAAACTTTATGGTACCTTAGTTTCAGACTTTGGACTATATATATATATGGCGAGACGTGACTGTTTTCAGTGGGCACTACTAACGATCAATCAGACCTATGTTAGCTTACTATCTTAGGTGGGTTCTGCTGCAATAAGGCCTTGTCACTTTAGGACCCTACTCCTACACGCTTGCCTAAGGTTAGTATGTGTCATATTTTTTATAAAATTATATTCTATTAAATGATAATCTAAATTTTGGTGGAAATTATAATGAATAAATGTGTTTGAGTTGTAGTAGTATGAGATGGACCACTTTTATCATTATACATATCACTTTTATATGCAATGAGTGCTAACTGGATCATTCATTTTCATGAGAGATGGGTTCTTGTGAACTACAACTCATAAAATATGAGTCAATGATTTTGACTGAAAAGTTATATAGTTTAATCCAAATAAAAATATCATAATTTGACGTGTGGTGGAAAATAACTCCCACTTATCAATGATAATCTAAAACTTATTTAGGTTAATTAAATAAGATGTATAGCATGCATATACTAGTCAAATTAATTTATCATGGTAATGATTATTGATAATTTGGAATAGTTATTTTAAGAAAGTAAATATGATAGATATGAGTATTTAGCTTAATGATCTAAGAATGATTGTTTTTGGTAGAGATTTTAGAATCTCATGTATTTTTGTCCAAAAAATGTGATCTAACTATTAGATGAATGTCTTGGATCCTTTGCTAGACCTATAAAAACCTCCTAAAAGTGGTTATAATTTTTTCCCACTTATTCTAATAATACAATACATATATCATACTATCCATGTTAGTAACCATAAGAATCAATAAGTACATGCTACTAATATGAAAGTTTCATAAGTACATATATAATACTCAACAATGAAGGTAACATCATTACATAACTATGATATATAAGTGTTAGAATAATTGAGGGTTGGAGGGGGGGTGGTGTGGAATCAGTGGCCTCAAAAATTAATCCAATAAACCTCTAGTTATCTTCAGTCCTACAAGATGTATGCCTTTAAACAATCTTATCAAATAACTACTACTAGAAGTTCACTGTTTATCCTTATACTTAAGCTTTACCGAATAACAGTCTAGTATTTATCGAAGTATAGTAAATTACTTAGTGTTTACCAATCATCCTGTTTTAGTAATGTGTAAAGAAAAACATCACAATGATGAACCATTTACACATTTGACACATGAATTTTTAACGTGGAAACCTTGTTAGGGGAAAAACCACTTGGGACTGATAACCCAAAATTTTCACTCTTCTGAAGTGAGCTCGGTGAAGAGCCAACCCTGTTAAAGGTTAAAAACACATTGTTAAGTGCGACCTTGTTAGAGGATTTAAATATAATAGTTTGTAACATGATATTTGGCATTCACTATGCTATCCTCATGACCAAAATTTTTGATACTCCTTGGGATGTATCTCAATATAGAAAGGATTGTTAAGTCCTGCTCGGTTAAGAGACTTTTTGATCCAATGGTTAAACTGAAACAACAAATGATCTGTTCATAAATACAACTTAGACTTGTAGATGTTTAGATCTATTGTAAGCTCATAATACCTTTCTGATCAATATTTTTATTTAATACCTTTGCTCCACTTCTTTCTGCTTGGTGATGTTGTGCTTCTATGTTGTTCGGTGTCCGCAGAAAACTTTATCTCTGTTCTTTAGCTTGTTTGATTAGGACTATATGAAGACTTCTTTCATCACCAGTACTCTTTTCAGCATCTTCTTCTCTATTCACCCCTTAATTCACAATGAATTAGCTTGTCTCTTTATAGACATGATTTTGACCGTTTCTAATTCTTTGTCTTTCTTGTTCTTGACGTGATCCAAAAATCTTGTCATTCTTGATTTAAATCTTGCTTTAGTTTATCCCGCAAATTTCTCCTTGACAACTGGAATAAAACTATCTTTAAAGCTCTAGCTTATCTCTAGCTTTTGACTTTTTGATTAAAACAATGTAATCAAGAAGTTAACTCCATGTTTAGCTCCTGCTAGCTAAGTCTTTTATCATTTCTGAACTTCAGTTCTGATCGGTGTTTAACTCCTTTTTTTCTCGGTCTTGACTTCAGTTGTCCTAGGGAATCTCTATCTGTTTGTCTGGGTTGTCTCTCCATCAGGGTTCTCTGTCTATCAGGTATCTCTTTGGTTATGCTCATCGGTAATGCTTGCTCGGGTATCACTGTGACTCTATTCTCAGGGTTCTTTATCTGTCGGTGTGCACTGACTGTCGGTGTCTGTTGTCACTTGGTGTATACTGAACTTTTATGCATTACTGATAACATAACCATTATTCCTTTGGTTCTTTGAAGTATTTGACAATATGAATATAACCAATCAAATTATATCAAGTTGACATCAATGACAATACAATACATTACTTGATTTAATGTCTTGCATTAACTTTCTGCATCTCGATGATCATCAACTTAACATTTTCAAGCATTCAATCAGTTATAGTTCATCAATCTCTCCCTTTGGCATTGATGGAAACATGCTACATAATACTAATACAATATGAAATATATCAGTTTGTATTCCATCAATTCTACAAAACTTATTGTTCTATAACCAATACAAATGTCTGACTCTTGGTAAGCTGTTATAGCTTAGATTTAATTCTTGCAGAGTATTTTCTTCAATCTTCATTCCCTTCATAGGATAGATGTAGCAAATTTTGGTTCTATCTCTCCCTTTGTTGTAGAATCTTCACTCCCTTAGATGAGTGTTTCTTTGAGTCTTTCTCTAATGGATATATCTTTTTCCTTTGACAACAATATGTTTCATTGAATACTTCTCTCCCTTTGGATACTTCTCTCCATCACAAGCTACATCTCTCCCTTATAATGATCAAGTAGATATTTCATATGGATATACTCTCTTTCTTAAGTCATCTCTCCCTTTGAAATCAATGCCAAAGTGATTTCTCTTTATTTAATATATTCCTTGAATTTCCTTTCCATTAGCAATATAACTCTATATTAGCCAAAAATATATCTGGTTTTCAGTGCATATAAGTACCTTGCTGTGTATAGATGTATCTTTGCATTCCATTTCTTATCTTGCATCAATATGAATGATCTTCTGATTGTGTGTAGGCTGATGCAGCCTCCTAGTCAGCTTAGTGACCAATAGACAGGGGCCAGACCCCTAGTCTCTTTCTCAGGTACTCAAATGTATCTTTAAGCAATGGATTGGTGAATATGTCTGCTAATTGTTCCTTGGATTGAATATATTCTAGTATCACCTCTTTCTCTTGCACTTGTTCTCTTAATTAATGATACTTGATAGCAATATTCTTTGTCTTAGCATGCATGAAAGGGTTCTTGGAAATGTTTTTTGCACTGGTATTATCACAATAAATAATCACTAGTTCAAGAATTTTTATATTCATACCTTCCAGTAATTTCTTGATCCATGCAATGTTTGAGCAATTTGCAGCAGCAACCACATAATATGCTTTTGTAGTAGATTGTGAGATGCATCCTTACTTCTTACTGATCCATGTGACAAGTCTGTCACCCATGAAGAATGCTCCTCTAGTTGTGCTCTTTCTGTCATCTAAGTTTCTAGCCCAATCAACATCTATATAGACTTGAAGCTCAAATTTTCCTTCTCTTTTATACCATAGGCCATAATCCTCAATATCCTTTAGATGTCTCAGAATTCTTTTGATAGCAGTCATGTGTGATTCTTTGGGATTAGCAGAGAATCTTGCAACTATTCCAACTGCATGTGCTATATCTGGTCTAGTATGAACAACATACATTAGCTTTCCAATCATAGATCTATGTAGATTCTGATTTACCTCGGGTGACTTCTTCTTTTGTCAGCTTGCATCCGATTTCCATAGGTTTTCCAACTGGCTTGAGGTCTTCCATCTTGAATATTTTGAGAAATTCCTTGATGTATTTGGATTGAGTGATGTAGATGCATGCATCTTGTTGAAGTATCTGTATAACAAGAAAGAATTTGATCTCTCCAAACATTAACATCTCAAACTCTTTTCTCATTTCATTAGAAAATGATTTGCATAACATATCATTACCTCCAAATATGATATCATCAAAAAATATTTCAGCAATCAAAATGTTATCATCAATATCTTCTTTTAAATACAGATTGTTGTTTTCACTAGTTCTTACAAATCCAATACTTATAAGATAGGAGTGAAGTCTTTCATACCACTCTCTTGGTGCTTGTTTCAATCCATACAAGGCTTTGTTTAGTCTAAAAACCATGTTTCTTTTGTTAGGATCAACAAACACTTCTGGTTGTTCAATGTATAACTCTTCTTCTAGTATTCCATTTATGAATACAGATTTGACATCCATTTGGTATACCTTGAATCCTTTGTATGCAGCATGAGAAAGTAGAATTCTGACTCCTTCTAGTCTAGCAACAGGTGCAAAGGTTTCTCCATAGTCAATACCTTCTTCTTGTGTATATCCCTTGCATACTAATCTTTCTTTGTTCCTTGTGACTTCTCCATTCTCATTTAGCTTGTTTTTGAATATCCATTTGGTACCAATGACACTTTTGTCATCTGGTCTCGATACTAGTATCCATGGTTTTTTCTTCTCAATCTTCTCTATCTCTTCATTCATAGCACTGACCCATTCTTCATTTTCTAGTACAGTATTAACGGATTTAGGCTCAAAATCACAAGTTAAACATCTAGTGTTTAGTGACTTACTTCTTGTTCTCATTCCAGCCTTCTTGTCTCCTATGATCTAGTTTTGTGGATGGTGTCTTTTGACATACTTAGAAATTATTGGTTCACCTATTTTTTCATCATTCTGATCATCATCAAGTGACCTTCATTCTGATCTCCATCGCTTGGTACATCATTTTGAGCTTTACCGAATAACAGTCTAGTATTTACTGAAATACAGTAAATAACTTAGTGTTTACCAATCATTCTGTTTTAGTAATGTGTAAAGCAAAACATCAAAGTAATGAGCCATATACACATTTGACACATGGATTTTTAATGTGGAAACCCTATTAGGGGAAAAAACACTTGGGACCGGTAACCCAAAATTTTCACTCTTCTGAAGTCAGCTCGGTGAAGATCTAACCTTGTTAAAGGTTACAAATACACTGTTAAGTGTGACCTTGTTAGAGGATTTAAATATAATAGTTTGTCACCTGATATCTGGCATTCACATAGATGCTATCTTCAAGACCAAAATTTTTGATACTCCTTGGGATGTATCTCAATATAGAAATGATTGTTAAGTCCTTCTCGGTTAAGAGACTTTCTGATCCAATGGTTAAACTAAAATAGTAAATGATCTATTCATAAATACAACTTAGACTTGCAGATGTTTAGATCTATTGTAAGCTCATAATACCTTTCTAATCAATGTTTTTATTTAATACCTTTGCTCCACCTTCTTTCTTCTCGATGATGTTGTGCTTCTCTGTTGCTCGATGTCCACAGAAAACTTTAGCTCTGTTCTTTAGCTTGTTTTATTAGGACTGTATGAAGACTTCTTTCTTCACCAGTATTCTCTTCAACATCTTATTCTCTATTCACCCATTAATTTACAATGAATTAGCTTGTCTCTTTATAGACATGATTTTGACCATTTCTAAGTCCTTATCTTTCTTGTTCTTGACGTGATCCAGAAATATCGTCATTCTTTCTTTAAAGCTTGCTTTAGTTTATCCCATAGATTTCTCCTTGACAACTGGAATAAAAATATCTTTAAAGATCTAGCTTATCTCTAGATTTTAACTTGTCGATGCTAACAATGTAATCAACCGGTTAACTCCATGTTTATCTCCTACCAGCTAAGTCTTTTGTCATTTCTGAACTTCAGTTCAGATTGGTGATTAACTCCTTGTTTGCTCGGTCTTGACTTCAATTGTCCTCAGGCATCTTTGTCTATCTATCAGGGTTATCTGTCTATCAGGTATCTCTTTGATTCTCCTCGTCGGTAATGCTTGCTCAGGTATCTTGATCGGGTATCATTATGACTCTGTTATTGGGGTCTTTATCCATCGGTGTGCACTGTCCATTGGTGTCTATTGTCACTTGGTGTATATTGAACTTTTATGCATTACTGATAACATAACCATTATTCCTTTGTTTCTTTAAAGTATTTGACAATATGAATATAACCAATCAGATTATATCAAGTTGACATCAACAAAAATACAATACATTAACTAATTTAATGTCTTGCATTAAGTTTCTATATCTTGGTGATCATCAACTTAACATTTTCAAGCATTCAATCAGTTATAGTTCATCAATAAGGTTTGCAAATACTAAAAAATTCATCAATGGTAATGAATATGATAGGCAATAAAGGAAATTATGACATATTCACACAATGGTCATAAAAAGGTATATCATAAATATATCTAAAGGACTGCATGATCACTTTGCAAGCTAGTTCTTCTAAGATTTAGTTGCTTCTAAGATTGGATTTTGAACCTAATATGAGGATTCTGATTTCCTCCCCAACCATTCATCTTCATAATGTAGTGATGCATCCATAATATTATAGTGTGGTGTACATTATGACACTATTGATTATCTTGGTTAACTTATTTCTTATCAATACATAAGCATTCACATTTATTGTTAAATCTAAAATACATTGTCACATGGAATAAAGTTCACAAAAGCCTACACAAGCCAAAAATTTGTTCCAAGCCAATCAAGATTATACAACCCCTCCCAACACATTAGTCACAACATCAAATATATGTCTATGAACCAAATAATTAAATAAACCAAAATATGACAATCATTATATTCCAAAACATCTTAAAACTCTACTATGCTTGATTAGTATAAATATCCAAAATTGTATGAAAGAGCTAATTGAATTGCTACTCATCTATCATATACTAAAAAAATTCTCTTCACATGATGTCAAATTTCCTACCAAGATAAACATGCTCATGGTAGAAAAATATGTATTCCATACTATGTACACCCTTCTATTAACACAATACATGAAACCAACACACATATCACACCAATTTAAATACATGAAAAAAAAAGTAAAGACATCAATCAACACACAATATATTCATACATAAAATAAAATACACAAAGATACACACATAAAAAACCTGTAAACAAAACAAACATTGAATACAAGAATATCACATAAGATAGGATCGTGATAAATGATGATTCTAATATAAGCAAAAACACACATTGACTCTACAAATATGAAACACATGTCTCATTCCTATAACTTATCAAGATAAAATCTCCCAACTAGTAGTAAGATAGTACCTCACATATGATAAGAAGGTTAATTTACCAACTAAAATGCACCCCCACCATCTAGTAAAAGAAACATTCACATCAATACTTTAGGTTAAACAAATTATTCTTAGAGATATCCTAGATACAAGTGTTGGAATTGTATTGAGAT
>MU225881.1:791587-804590 GCA_018584345.1 Thuja plicata
TTTATGTATATGAAATCATATCATACATTCCATTTGATGTGTAACAGTAAAAGAAACATACATGAAATTTGATAACACATAACACAAGATATGGTATCACAAAAAACTCCTGTTAAGGAAGTAAAAATTGCGGTGGGGATTGTTACCCACAAACTTCACTATCTGCAGATAAGAAGAGTCGGTTAAGGCTTACAATTTGGTCACTTCTGATGACCTACCATGTTAGGAGTATTACAGTGGAGACCTGTTAAGATCTACTTTGTTTGAAGCTTTAGCAAGGCTCCTAACAGGGATAAATCTTTTAACAGGGATACTATAATATCAATACATCATTTGTGGGTGCTAATTCCCACCAGGGTTTTATCTTTAGTAGGGTTTCCATGAAAACAAGGATTGTTTTATCATTTTGAAATTTAATGTGTTATCATTTGAATTGAAGTTTTGGTTTATAAAGTTTAAAGTTTAACAATCTGTATCAGAACTGATTCACCCCCCTATCAGTTGTGATTGTGGACTATTATTCCTAACAATTGGTATTAGAGCTATTGGTCCTTAGAGAGAAAGCTTAATAACTTGAGGTGATCCTAAAGATGACTTACTGTAGGAAGGATAGTCCAAAATTTGTTCCTGAAAACTTTGACAGTTGGAAGAACAAGATGAGAACACATTTTCTATGTTTGGGAATCGACTATTGGATGATCACAAAAAGAAAGGAAAAGATAAATATTGTGGATGAATTGGATAAAGCTACTGAATATGAAAATAATTTATTTTCATGCAATATGGTCACAAGGGAATCATTGATCAGCACACTTTTTGAAGGTGAATTCACAGAAGTAAAAGACTTAGAATCTGCACATGAAATTTGGACAAGATTGGAAGCACTGTATGAAAGAGATAAGTTTACAAAATAGGCAAAGTTACAAAAATGGAAGACAAAGATGGAATCATTGAAAATGAAAGATGATGAGAAGATTAAAGCATATGCATAGAGAATTAAATAAGTGGTTACTAGCATTAGGAACTCTGGAGGTACTTACAGTGAGGAAGAAGTGATTGCAACGATTCTCAGATCTCTAACACTTGCATACAAAACTAAAGTACAAGATATAGAGGAGATTATACCTTTGACTCTAAACTTCAATAGAGAAATTTTGATTGGAAAGCTAACTAATTTTGAGGCCACAGAATTAGGAGACTCTTTACCTAAAGTTGAGTTAGCATTCAAGGCGAATGTGCATACAAATAAAAAGACTTTATTTGGAATTGCGAGCACCAACAATATTGACTTGAGAGAAGAACTTGGAGACTATGATGATGAATGTGAACATATAATTGAGGAAGAAAGAAATCTAGATGAAGTTGTATCCCTCATCGCTAGAAGAGAAAATAGAGGTAAGGGTAAATTTGAAGGCAAGCTACCTTTGAAATGTTTTTCATGCAACAAGATTGGTCATTTTTCATCTCGATGTCCTGATGATGACATTATTTTTCCATTAGTATGCAAACAACACTTTTGGTAAGCATACACCAAAATATAGAACAAAGAGCTAACTGAAAATCAGATACAAGAGATCACCAAAACCAGCTAAGTACAACGAAAATCGACAACATAATTTTGTGTGTAAACCAAAATTGCAAAATGGAAAGGATAAAGAGGAACCCGAAAGTGGAACCTGACAAGAAGGTCATAGTGAAAACCAAGAGAAAAATAACAGAGGAAACTAAGAGGATAGTTCAAACAAGGAACATGAAAGACAGTCAACTAATTTTAGAGCATAACCGACCGTCAGAAACTGAAAGTCAGTTGCAGCCCNAACATAATTTTGTGTGTAAACCAAAATTGCAAAATGGAAAGGATAAAGAGGAACCCGAAAGTGGAACCTGACAAGAAGGTCATAGTGAAAACCAAGAGAAAAATAACAGAGGAAACTGAGAGGATAGTTCAAACAAGGAACATGAAAGACAGTCAACTAATTTTAGAGCATAACCGACCGTCAGAAACTGAAAGTCAGTTGCAGCCCACAAAAAGTGGATCTGACTGCCACGTCAGATAAAATAGTCTTATCCTATTTATAGAATCTTGCTTTGTTTTTAAAACCATTTCTTTAGGGAAAATAAACATGATTGTAAGTGCTTTAATCAGTCTAACTAATTTAAAACACATAGACTAGGAGATCAAGGTAAAGTTGTAAACTTGATCTTAGAGTTAACATTGTTTTTTG
Organism: Thuja plicata; assembly: GCA_018584345.1. Lineage (NCBI taxonomy): Eukaryota > Viridiplantae > Streptophyta > Pinopsida > Cupressales > Cupressaceae > Thuja > Thuja plicata. The sequence continues at coordinate 793,813 of MU225881.1, forward strand.
TGAAACTTGATGAAGTCAATCCATCTTATAAATAGATGATGCAATCATTCATTATGCATGTGTGAATATAGAAGAGAGGATGAATGAAGCCTATGGGCACATCTATGGATCATATTGAAAGTTTCAAGAACTAGAACAACAAAAGGTAAATTTGGTTATCAGAACCAAGAACATAGGCTACCGAGAATCAGAGGTATTATTCAATCACATTAGGTGATATATATTTTTATGTAAACTTAATTGGATTTGTAATCAGAGATAGGAGATTTCATACACCAGGACAAATTGTAATTTTCTATCATTCTAACAAGTGAAGCAAAGTGTAAAAATCCTTTCAAGGAAGGTGGATTTAACAGTCCAACTATAAATCTCTTAACCGAGTGCACACTCAACAGTGTTGTAAAATCTCTTAACAGAGTAGACTTTAACATGTTTTGACGGATACTCTTAACTGGGTAGATCATCAGAAGTGATCAAATTGTAAGCCTTAATTGACCCCTTCCAATCTGTAGATAGTGAAGATTTTTTGGGTGCCATCCCCACCATAGTTTTTACTTCCTAATAGGAGTTTTGTGTGATATCATATCTTGTGTTATGTGTCAATTAATTTCATGAATGTTTCTATGAATGTTCACATGTTTGGTAAGTTAAAGAATTGATAAGTCTTACACAAAGATAGAATAGATTAGATGGTTGGATATACAATTGATTACACAAAGGTTAATTGATAAAAGGTTACAAAATTTTTAGAGGCACTGATTCAACCCTCCCCTCTTAGTACACACTTCCCATTAATTCCAACAATTGGTATCAGAAATAAGTCTCTTATTTGGAAAGCTTAAAGGCTTAAGAGAAAAGATCATACAATGGAGAAGTACAGACTTGACAAAAGTATTGAGAATAAGAAGCTATAAATTTAGATCTTCTATGAGAAGTATAATTAAGCTATAATCAATATAAGACCGTTGTTAGATGAAATAAAGATTATGGCATCTCGCTGTAATGAGACAGATTATCATGAGGAAGAGATACTGGATTTCTTTGAGTCATCAAGATCAACTACAAGAAAAGCATCAGATACATCAGAAGAAAGCATCACAAGCTTAAAATTAAAATTAATCAACATCTGGCTAGACAAGTGAAATCCCTACAAATTGGTAAAGAGACACAGATGGTAAGAATGATTGATGTTATGAAAAATGCTAGACAAGTTGAGAAAGAAAGAACACTAGCTATTGATGATAGAAGGAAGATTATAGAAAAGCTACAAGAGAAAGAGTTTGAAATACAAAGACATACAAAACAACACCATGAGATTACAAATTAGATTATTCTTATGAGTCAAGAGGAAAACAAAATAAATGTTGAACTCATTGAAAGAATAGAAGCTATCGGTGAGCTAAGGGATGAAAATAAAAAGTTGAAACATAAAATAAGAATTCAGCAGCATCATATTGAAATTATCAAGAAAGTTGAAGAAAGCAATAAAAAAATGGATGATTTTCTTGAAGGACAGCGAAGAGTCAACAACAACACCAGTCTAGGATTTACCAAAAATGGAGAATCATCATTCAAGCTAATCCAAAGAATGTCTATGCAAATCCAAGGCCAAGAAAGCTGACATGCAATCACTATGGAAAGCAAGGCCACACATCAAATGTATGAAGAGGCAAGATGAGAGGTATTCCTAAATACACATCTTCATTCATAGGATTTTTTTATAAATGTAACAAGAAAGGACATAAAGCATATGAATATAAGTTTGAGATGAAACAACCAAAGAAGGAAACCTACATGGACAAATACTGTCCTACTTGCAAAATGAATGGGCACACAACTCTTGAATACTAGAAAAAGAAAAGGAAAGCATGGAAGCCTATAGGTAAAGAAACTCCCTATCAACTAAAAAGAGTCGTTAACCAGTATGTAGGGGATTACAAAACTTGGAAAAATTGTACAACATGTGGAAGATTTGGTCACATTGCTGCAAACTGTATGAGACAATGGACAAGAAAGTCTAGAGGCTGGACTAACCCCAAAATGACATGCTTACACTGTCATAAAGTTGGTCATCTCAGGAAAGACTGTAGAGACCGAATGACAGAGACCAACACATATCCCAATGGAAATACCATTGAAGAGATCAAGAGTGCAAGAGACAAAATGTGGAGAAAAGCTTCAAACAATGATGAAGCTGGACCAAGTAATGCAAATGGTGACACCACATCCAATGGATTCAGTGACATAACCATCCCAACCTAAGAAGAACAAGTAAGTATGGAACTGCATTACCCCAAGTTATCATTTTACATCAGTTCCATAATATGTTGATAAAATGTCAAATTAGCATAAGTAAAGATGCATCATGACATTACATGTTAAAATCTGTGATAACTATTCTATCAGGAATATATATCAAAATCCATCGGTATACACTCAAAGAGGAAACTGCCTATACTTATCGAGAAGCATCGGTTAACATGTAAAAGAAAAGTTTCCAGTGTAAACTGAGACTCATTGGTAATCAAGCAAGTTGAAGAAGTTGTTTGCGCACAACACTGAAACCCGTCGGTAAAAGTAACGAAACAAATGACCACCCTGAAACATCATGTTGTCATCAAAAGGAGAAGTTAATATTTTAACCGTTGAACTCTGTCTTCAAACACCAAGGAGTAGGTAAGAATTAATGGCTCACTTTTATGGAAAATACCTATAAAAGGGTGATGGAAGGGTTTCGTTCTTCACCACGACCAGAGCATAGCAACGAGAGAAAAAATTGAGCAAACAAAAAAATCATCATAGAGTGACTTCAACTAGACCAGGGCATCCAAATAGATCAGAGATCATTGTAGGTGTAACTAGTAAGTTACTAAGCCAACCAAGAACTTTGTTTACGTATTTTTCAAAAAGCCCTAAATTTATTTGAAACAATGGCCACGACCTCAAGAACCACAAAACAAAATAATATCAAGAAGGATGAGGTCAAAATCGTCAAGAATTTTGTGTGTGAAGAACCACATTACAAGATTTACCCTGAGGTTTATTCACAAACCAACAATGTTGGAGCATTCTCATGAATACCAGCTAGGGTTTTTCTTGTCGAAGAAGTGCAAGCTTACATCCACTGCAAAATTGCAGAAATTGGTGATTTGGAGGTAGAACAAGCTTACAAGAAGCTGTGCAATGAAGATGGATCCTTGAAAGATGAACATAAAAACATAGAGTTGAAAGGGCTCACTAATACCCTATTATTCCTGAAGGCATTCAAAACCGAGTGGATTCAGTTAGTACTCAGCCGAATGCACAATCACAAATTATGGCTGGATGATCCTAAGATGATAACCCGAGATGTTATCCATGCAGTCACCGATTACCCTATTACTGAGAAGGTAAAAGAATTGAAACATCCACCCAAGGGCGAGATTGAGAAAAACACTAGAGAAAAGTGTGATGGTAGAGGACTGAAGGTATCTACCATAACTGATGATCAACTTAAATTTAGAGCATGTGTTCTAGGTTATAAATTCTTCCAAGCAAGTAGGATGAACAACATAGCATCCGGTGCAGTAGATACAACCTATAAGATTTTAAAGAAAGGTACTCAGTTGGATCTGTCGGCACTTCTACTAAGCCATCTAGAAGAAAAATTGAAGACTATAAGAAATGCTAAGACAAACACATGTAAGGTTGGATCACTTATCATGTGCATTTTCTTTTACTTTGAAGAAAAATTTCCATTAGTAGGAGATGTGAAATGGGATACCACAAAACCGGTCACCATGCAAATCAGTGAATACATAACATCACTGGGAGACAACTTTGAAACCATCATGAATGAGTACTTTTCAAGATTCAAGGACCGAATGCAGAAAAGGGTAAGGATCCCTAAACAAATTATAGAGAAATTCAAAGATGATATATGTTTTATGGTTGACACCGACCACACATACATCAAACCTATTGTTTTGAGGACAACATGGTTACAACCTCTGGAATATGAGGTAAATATTAATCAAGCATCCAATGCAATTGATGCATTGATAAATGAACCATTAGACAAGAAAAAACCTAAGTTTGGAACTTATGAGGAGGCCAAATCAATAATCAAATCTACCCTGGTTGTGAAACAAATTGACAGGAAAAAGGAAAAAAATGATCAAGAACCTTAAGAAAATAATGTCGGCGATAGAGGAAACTGAACAGGAAGAAGAGGCTAACAAGGAAGAAGAAACCAAAGACCACTCACCCATTGGTGAAGCTATAGAAAAGAATGACTCTGAAGCCACAGAGTCAAATTCACCACCTCCTCCATTAGCAAAGAAGCAAAGAACTACAACTGCTTCTAGGAAAAGAAGCCAAACATAAAAGGACTCAACTCCTTCACCCTTGAAGAAAGGAAAAGTTAGAACCTACAAGAGGAAATTGGCCACACTGAAAAGAGGGCCAAACAAAAGAATAAGGAAGCTGATTAGGACAAGGGAAGACATTGAGGACACTGAACAAGATGAAGGTGTACAATTAGAAAAGACTAAAGTTCTAGAAAGCATTAATGAGGTATGTAAATCTATTGCAAATTTAGGATCTATCACAGATTCTAAGATCAGAAGATGATTAAAACTGGATCCACAAGATCAAAACAAAGTTGAAGATGCCATCATTGCAAATATTTACAAATTCAAGTATGTACTAATACAATTTGAAGGTGGTATGGTACCAAAGGAACTCTTGGATAGACTATATGCCAGATGGTCATTTTCATTAAAGAATGAGAAACATATAAGAGAAAGATTACTTGTTTCTCTTATGCCTTATGAATCTAAGAAGGAAGAAATTGATGAGATGATGGAGAATCATAAAAAGGATTTCTCACCCAAGTTGAGAGCCTAAAAATTTCTTGAAGGGAGGCTTATAGAGCTTGAACAAGAAAGCCAAAAGAAATGGAGTAAAATACTCAATAAACCCATTGAGGAAGCTAGCCTTGAGAGAGACCTACAAAAGCAAGATGATAATAAGGCAACCCAATAACACATCATCATCAAAGATGTAGAAGATGACACATAAGTTGAGTTAGATAAAGAAGAAATGAACACAACCGGAAACAAGAATGTGGAAGTTGTAGATGAAACATGGTCGGATACCACTGAGGACAACATTGTGGATAATATAATCATTGAAATAATCGATGATCCAGTAGAAGAAGTACAGAAGGATGAATATGTTATTGTTACCAAGGACACAACTGACAAACAAGACACCAGAATTGATACTTCATAGGTGAACATACCAGGCAACATGCCAATATTGATACAAGCCATCAATATTCTACAAGAAAAAGACAAGTCACCTGAAAAAGATTCAAGCATTCCCGAGGATGCAGGGGAAGAAGGAAAGAAATTCAATACTGATGATTAGAAGGACATCAAAGATACTCATATTGTAACCGAAACTGACAAGGTTTGTAGAAGGAGACTTACAAAAAATAGATGGAGACACCACTAAGGAGGATGGACAGAAAAAGGAAGATGAAGATAAGGGCACTGATGAAGGAGGAAAAACCAAAGATGGAACTCATGAGGAAACATAAAAAGTTGCTACCGACAATGTAAAGGTTGATGTGGAGATGTCCACTCACAACTGACAAGCTAACACCAAAACCAAGCAACAAAAAGATGCAACATCACAAGTTTCTTCATCAAGAACAGCGAACAAAGCTGAGAAATTGGCAATGGTTCTACATTCAAGTGTAACTTAGAAGAAGAAGAAGAAATCCAAGAAGAATAAGTTGGAAGTCACTTTAGATGAAATCATTGAGATACCCAAATGTGACCCAACCACACTTGATTATGAAGCATTAAAATAATAAAGTGAAATATGCCAGAGGAAGGCATTACAGGAGAAGCTAAAAAAGTAGCACTGAGATTCCATGGTACTGGAAACAAATAGGGACATATTACACTAGATTATACCCGAAATTGATGTTGATCAGAATAAACCAATACTTGATCAACTAGATACTCTCACCGAAGCCATTACAATGTAGAAAATTGATGGAGAGAAGGCAATTGAAGAGAGAGTAGAGCAAAAGTACCAGCAAAAACTTGTTGAGAAAATCAACCAAGAAGTGGCAGTTAACAAGGTAAAGCTTTCAAAATTCATAAGTGAATTAAATCCTATTATCTCTAAAGCTATTTCCTTGATTCAATAACTAAGCACACTATAAAAGTTCACTAAGGAGCATAGTGAAAACATAGCAACATTAGATTCAAATCTAACTAATAGTGCTAAGAGCTTAACCATAGAAGACAATGCAATTAAGTTTCATTATGAAAAGATCATTGAAATAAAAAGGTTAAGGCAAGAACTATGGTAAGCAGAAACACAACTCAGGGAAGAAGTAACCGAGCTCCAGGCTCAATTTCTACCAAATCTGACACTGCTTCAACAACATATCAGTTCAACTAAGTAACTGATAGCCACCCTCAAGATGTCTGTAGCAGACAACATCTATGATATGCATTCCAAGATCACACTTGAGCACATGGATCTAGAGAACTTGAAGGAACAATGGGAGAAAATGATGGAAGACATGAAGTCTTCACACTCTCACATTTTTTATAAGCTATAAGGTATAGACCTTTGCCCTTAATATCAAAAAAGGGGGAAAATGATATTTATATGTATTGTACAAATGAAAAGTAATGATATGTAAATATACCTATCCATAAGGGAAAATAATGATATACTGGCATATACATAGGGGGAGTCATGAAATGACTAAGGATATGACTAAGGATTATATATGTTGTACATAACATTTTGTTAATATTTTGCACTTATAAGTTTTTGATACTAATGTCAAAGGGGGAGATTGATGAAATTATTTTTCCATTAGTATGCAAACAACACTTTTAGTAAGCATACATCGAAAGATAGAACAAATAGCTAACCAAAAATCAGATACAAGAGATCACCAAAAATGGCTAAGTACAAAGAAAACTGACGACACAATTTTGTGTGTAAACCAAAATTGAAAAATGGAAAGGATAAAGAGGAACCTAAAAGTGGAACCCAACAAGCAGGTCATAGTGAAAAACAAGAGAACAGTCACAGAGGAAACTGAGAGGATAGTTCAAACAGGGAACCTAAAAGACAGTCAACTGGTTTCAGAGTATAACCGACCGTTAGAAACTGAAAGTCAGTTACAGCCCGTAAAAAGTGGATATGACATCCACGTCAAATAAAATAGTCTTATTCTATTTATAGAATCTTGAGTTTTTTTTAAAACCATTTCTTTAGGGACAAGAAACATGAATGTAAGTGCTTTAATCAGTCTAACTGATTTAAAACACATAGACTAGGAGATCAAGGTAAAGTTGTAAACATGATCTTAGAGTTAACATTGGTTTTCATGAAACTTGATGAAGTCAATCCATCTTATAAATAGATGATGCAATCATTCGTTATGCATTTTTGAGTATAGAAGAGAGGATGAATGAATCCTACAAATACATCTATGGATCAGATTAAAAGTTTCAAGAACCAGAACAACAAAAAGTGAATTTGGTTACCAAAACCAAGAACAAAGGCTACCAAGAATTAGAGGTATTATTCAATCATATTAGGTGATATATATTTTTATGTAAACTTAATTGGATCTATAATCAGAAATAGGATATTGCATACACTAGGTCAAATTGTAATTTTCTATCATTCTAACAAGTGAAGAAAAGTGTAAAAAACCTTTCAAGGAAGGTGGATTTAACAATCCAACTATAAATATCTTAATCGAGTGCACACTCAACAGTGTTGAAAAATCTCTTAATAAAGTAGACTTTAACAGGTCTCCATAGATACTCTTAACTGGGTAGATCATCAGAGGTGATCACCTTGTAAGCCTTAATCGGCCCCTTCCAATCTGCAGATAGTGAAGATTTTTTGGGTGTCATCCCCACCGAAGTTTTTACTTCCTAACAGGAGTTTTATGTGATATCATATCTTGTGTTATGTGTCAATTACTTTCATGAATGTTTCTATGAATGTTCACATGTTTGTTAAGTTAAAGAATTGATAAGTCTTACACAAAGATAGAATAGATCATATGGTTGGATATACAATTGATTACACAAATGTTAATTGATAAAAGGATACAAAAGTTTTAGAGGTACTAATTCACCCCTCCCCTCTCAGTACATACTTCCCATTAATTCCAACACCTACAAGGGTTCCAAAATATAAACCTAAGTTTTAAAAATCAAAGTATTCTAAAGACAAGGAATGTTATTATGCTAGTGAAGGCATTTCTGATGATGATGTTGTTGATTATGATGAAATTAGATTTATTAGTATTAAGGATGATGAACCTATACATGAAGAAAAAGCCTTAGTATCTCGTGTTGAAATGAAATATGAATGGGTTATAGAGAGTGGTTGTTCACATCATATGACTGGAGATAAAAATAAGTTTGTTAGTTTGAAAAGATATGATGGTGGTGTTGTTAGATTTGGTGACAATACTCCTAAGATTATCATTGGAGTTGGATCTATTTCTCTAGATGGAAAAACTAATACTGACAATGTAATGCTTGTTGATGGACTTAAGCATAATCTATTGAGTGTTGGACAACTATTTGACAGAGGTTATCAACTAAAATTCATTGATGGGAAATGTTCTATCAGAAGTAAATCAGGGGACTTGATCGCATATAAAGGTAATGTATTTGAATTAAATACATCTGAAGCTTCTTGTTTTATTGCAAAGGTTGATGATAGTTGATTATGGCATAGAATATTTTTTCATGTTAACATTGATAACATTGTGAAGGCAAGTATGAAAAATGCACTAAAAGATCTACCTAAGATTGTGAAACCATACAAAACTATGTGTAGAGAGTGTGTTATGGGGAAGTAGACTAGAAACAGTTTTAAAAACAAATCTTATTCAACAAAAGGGAAGTTGGATCTAGTACATACAGATCTGTGTGGTCCTACAAGAGCAAGATCTTATTATGGTGAAAGGTATTTTATAATTTTTTTGATGACTTTTCTAGAATGATGTGGGTTACATATTTAAGAGATAAGTTTGAGGCATTTGACAAATTCAAGTTATTCAAAGAAAAAGTTGAGAATGAATCTATTTTAAATGTAAAATTTTTGAGATCAAATAGAGGCAGTGAGTTTACTTCAGATTTATTTAATATCTACTGTGAAGAACATGGAAAATTTAGACATACATCTTCTCCTAGGACACTACAATAGAATGGGATAGAAGAGTGAAGAAACTAAACAATATTAGATGCTACCAGAACAATGCTGCTGGAAGGAAATGTATCACATGTTCATTGGACGGAAGTTGTTGGTACTGCTGTGTACACCTTAAATAGAATTAATATTAGAGAAGGTACAAGTAATACTCCTTATGAATTATGGTTTGATCATACTCCTACTGTAAAATATTTTAGAATATTTGCAAGTAAATGTTAGTAATAACTGAGAGGGGGGGTGAATCAGTGGCCTCAGTAAATTTATCCTTTTTAAACTTTAATCCACCAATCAACACTTCTCTAATTATTAAGTCCCAACAAGATGCATGCCTATGAAATATTTGAAACAAATAACTGTTTGTCAGTTTACCTTGTCTGTCCTTATTCTCCTTGATAACCGATAAGCAGTAAACTATATTTACCGATACTCAGTAAATGTGCAGAGTATACCAGTCAATCCATAAATGCATATACAAAATGTAAAACACTAAAGTAATAAACCATACACATAACACAAGGATTTTAACGTGGAAACCCTGTTAAGGGAAAAACCACTGGGACCGGTACCCCAAATTTTCACTCTTCTAAAGTGAGCCCTGTTAGGAGCCAACCCTGTTAAAGGTTACAAACACATTGTTAAGTACGACCTTGTTAGAGGATTTTCAATACATAGGTTGTCACTAAGTATCTGGCATCTACGCTACCATCCTTGAATTAGTCTCATGACTGTTAATAGGCTTTATGCAAATCTTACTACCATCCTTGAATCAGCCTCCTTCTTAGACTGTCAAGAGGCTTTAGGTAAGATTGGTGCTACTATCATGAGTCAAAATTCTGGTAATCTATTAGGATATACCTCAAATACAAAAGACTATTAAGTCCTGCTCTGTTAAGAGACTTAATGCTTCAATGGTTAAACTGAAACAAAATGACGTGTTTCTAATGCAACTTAATTGCAGATTTTTAGATCTATTTACTTACAATATCTTTCTGATCAATGTATCAATACAATTCCTTTGTACTCAACTCTTTATACTCTGTGATGCTGTGCTTCTCTGTCGGTCAGTATCTGCAGAATTCTTTAGTTCTCCCTCAGCTTGATTGATCAGGACTGCATGAAGTTAATCCTTCATCAGTTTCTCTTCAACATCTTCTATCAGTTCACTCCCCCATGTATCTGATTTCTTATCGACCACCACACGAGAATGAATTATTCTTGTTTCTTAAATAGACATGATTTCCTTAATTCTAGGTTCTTGATTCTTGATTCTTGATTCTTGGCATGAAAAATAATCTAGCCAAATTGATTTATGGCTTTAACTCCTGATTTATCTCATAGTTATCTTCTTGCCAACTGTACAAATCACTTAATTAACTATGTTTGAATAAAACAACTAGTTAAGTCTATCCTTTAGCTCTTCTAGCTAGATATTTTGTCATTTTCTAATCTCTCTATTCCGTTGGTCAATTCTGTAGTTCATCGCCGGTGACAACTGCCAGTTTCATCGGTGTCACTTC
>MU225881.1:817976-836877 GCA_018584345.1 Thuja plicata
ACAAACTGATTCAACTGTTAGGATGAAACAGTAGATCTTAACTTACAACATTATTGATAAGATCCTTTGAGTAATGATCACCTTCTGTGATAGATATGGCTATTCTGCTCCTTTACTAAAATGCTCTACTCTGCTGCCTTATTGCAGTCTCTGCTTATTATTCTTATTTCGCACTTCCACTTTTACACTTCAAATGGTATAATACATTACATATATATACCGTTCCCATAATTACAATTTACAAGGTCGGCCAAATACAAAATAATAACATAAACTTATTCCTGAGTCGGCCTTTCATAAGTAAACAAAATATTACTGAGTCGGTAGAAGCTTGGGTTCCTCAAGCTGGCTCGGTGATCTTCTGATACTCGGCATCCACTACAATACTCGGCATCGTCATGCTCTCGGTAAGAGTAGAAGCTCGGTCCATAATAGTACTGAAGTGTAGCTTGGAACTTGGTAGCCGTTGGTGACTCGGTAGATATAGTGTCACTCGGTAACCGCTGGTGACTCGGTAGTTACTGACTTCTCGGTTGGCTTCAACTGATGGCTTGGTAGTTACGGTGAAGCTCGGTTTGAACTGTTTACCGCTGAGATTTACAAAGTGATTGCTGAATACTCGGTATAAGCTATGGACTGAGTGATGAGCTCGGTAAGCATTCAGAATCGAATAAGTGTTTTCACTGATGACAAATATAACATAATTCCAACATTAGGATTCTTTTACAAATAACCCTGTTAGGGGTGGTGGACTCACTATCCAAAAGCTCATTGTTTTATGGTGAAGGCTACAACCTTCTGTATAATAGATATGCAGTATATCTGATGATGAACTATAGATTAGACCTATTGTGTTGATCAGTTCCAGTGTATTACAATCTTTCACTTCTTCTTCACACAGACTCTTGATGAATGAACCAACACTGATAATCTTTTCTATACATCTTTCTTCTCTTTTCGTATCATTCACACTTAGCGTGTCACCTTTGACTTGCTATAAGTATCTTCCTCAAAGTATGAGATCATGTGACCTATAAGAAAACTCTTCATAACATCCTTGTCGGCTCTACTAAGCACGCAAGCATAATTACAACCACGCAAGTATAAACTGAATAGACATGATGCTTCACTAAGTCGGCCTCACCAATTTAACTCTAACTTTGCAATCTTCTTGAAACACATTTGGCACCTTTAGATGAATATCATAAAATCATAACTAAACATGAATATACACACGCATATCCTGAAGATAGGTGCAACTCAAGAAACATGTTATATATGTCGGCCCTAAATAGTTACACTTCCAGAACTATAACTGCCAATAACAAAATTACATAACTTTACTGAAACATCATATCTGGATCTACATGTATGAACATAACATAATAAAAATGTCAAAAAAATGTATCTATCCATGCAAGTCTTCATATCATCATTTTGATAAGTACATACATAATTAATACTGTGTATTATATATTGTCATCAATGACAAACATACAATCAATCAACTGCTTAGAATCAAATCTCCAACAATCTCCCCCTTTGACATTGATGGCAACATATGATATCAAAAAAATCCTTTGTTCATGGTGTCCTCTTTCTTTTACAATCTTCTCAATATCCTCATTAAAGATTTCTCTAAATTGCTGTAGTTCCTCTGTCTGTGTTTTTTTTCCATGTATATACTCCCCCAGAGTATATGCTCCCCCTTAATACATACTCCCCCTTACTATATACTCCCCCTTTGACATCAATGGCAAAGGGTGCCATAAACAATTAGGCACAGGTACTACTCCAGAAGTAGAGTAGTCAACCATTCATCAGTCACTTAATGATTGATGTCTTTGCTGCTTCTTCTAAATAGACTTAGGAGAGGGAATTACTCTCAACTCCTCCTTGAGATACTCAAAAGTATTCTTTGATAAATGCTTTGTGAAAATATCTGCCAACTATTCTTTGGTGTTCACATAGTCCAATTTAACTTCTTTGTCTGCAACCTTTTCTCTTAAGAAATGGTACTTTATCTCTATGTGTTTTGTCTTTGCATGCATCATAGGGTTCTTAGACATTTTGATAGTGCTAGTATTATCACAATGAATAACAATAGGATAATCAACCTAAATTCCAAAGTCTTTAATCATCTGCTTGATCCAAACCATGGTTGAACAATTTAGTGCTGCTGCAACATATTTAGCTTTTGCTGTTGATTAAGAAATATAGTTCTATTTCTTTCTTATCCAAGAAACCAACCTATCTCCAAGGAATACTACTCCTCCTAAAGTGCTCTTCTTATCATCAATACAACCTGCCCAATCTACATCTGTATACACATGAAGCTTTACATTCTCTAATTTAGGATACCATAAACCATAGTCTATAGTTCCCTTTAGATATCTGAATATCCTCTTGATTGCCATTAGGTGACTCTTCTTGGGTTTAGTTGCAAATCTTCCAACAATTCCAACTGCATTAGATATGTCAGGTCTAGATCGAGTTAGATAAATGAGTTTAACAATCATAGATTTGTACAATGTTTTATCAACTACTGTGGAATCATCAGCCTTTGAAAGCTTTGTTCCTGTTATCATGGGAGTGCATACTGGCTTACAGTCTTCCATCTGGAAGGTCTTCAATATTTCCTTCACATATTTTGACTGATTAATAAATATACCTTTATCTGTTTGTTTTACATTCAGTCCCAAAAAGTATTTTATCGGACCAATCATACTCATTTTGAATTTATTCTGCATTTCTTTTGCAAATGTTGTACTGAGCTTGTCATTACCTCCAAAGATAATGTCATCAACAAATATGGCAACTAATAGTAATCCATCAGGTGTCTCCCTTATGAATAGGTTATAATCCGCTGCTCCTTTCTTGAATCCAATCTTGGTAAGATAACCATCAAGTCTCTCATACCAAGCTCTTGGGGCTTGTTTAAGACCATAGAGTGCTTTCTTCAATTTGCATACCATGTCTGGTTCATCTGAAAGACTAAATCCTTCAGGCTGTTCAATGTAGACTTCTTCATTCAAATCACCATTTAGAAAAGCTGATTTTACATCCATTTGATAAACTTTAAAGTCTTTGAATGTAGCATATGTCAAAAAMAATTTAATGGCTTCCAGTCTGCTGACATGGGCAAATGTACCAGTGTAGTCTATTCCTTCTCTTTGCGCATATCCTTTACATACCAATCTTGCTTTGTTTCTTACTACTGTACCATATTCATTCATCTTGTTTCTAAATACCCACTTTGTTCCAATCACATTTATGTCACTGGGTCTAGGACCAATTCCCATGTATCATTTTTAATTATCTGATCTAATTCTTCTTTCATTGCATTCTTCCAATCATAATCATTACAAGCATCTTCAACACTTAAAGTTTCAATCTGTGAAAGTAAACATACCTCTTCATCCATTGCTAGACCTTTTGCTTTTGATCTGGTCAAAACATTGCTGCTCTGATCTCCAATGATGTCATCTTTAGAGTGGTATCTGGATGTGAATTTTGGAACCTTAGGTGTGTCTTCTTCTTCTGTAATCTATGATTCTTCTCTGCTTGATTCAGGGTCATTGCATGAGACATCAATGCAATCAAATATTTATTCAATAACAGTATCTTTGCTGCTAGGTCTGGGTTCATCTTCAATCATAGGTGCATATTCATAGTACCTCTCTTGAACCATAAACTTTTCATCAATCTTAACATGCGTGCTTTCAATTATCTTCTTTAATCTCAAATTGAAATATCTATATGCTTTGCTTTTAGTAGAATAACCAAGGAAAATACCTTCATCACTTCTGGCATCATACTTACCAACACCATCATCTCTCTTGATGTAGCACTTGCTGCCAAAGATTCTAAAATACTTTATTGTATGTATATTGCCAAACCAAAGTTCATAGTGTGTATTATCTTGCCCACCCTCAATTGAGTTCTGTTGATAGTATATACTGCTGTGTTCACTACATCTCTCTAATAGGTGTACACAACTTTTCCTTGAATCATCATAGTCTGCACTGTATCAAGTATGATCATGTTCCTCCTTTCTGCAATCCCATTCTGTTGAGGGGTTTTAGGTGCACTCGACTATCTTTTAATACCATGTTCTTCAAAATAATCATAAAAATAATTAGAGGTGAACTCTCCTCTATCAGATCTTAGACATTTTAGTTTTAATCCAGATTCATTCTCAACCTTAGCTTTGAATATTTTGAACCTTTCAAAGGATTCAGATTTCTCCCTTAAGAATGCAACCCACATCATACTAGAAAAATCACCAACAAACAAAATAAAATACATTTCTCCATAGTATGATCTTGTTTGGGTAGGACCACACAAATCTGTATGCACTAGGTCTAATTTTTTCTCAGCTAAGTTTTTCTTGCTTCTGAAGGAAATCCTTACATGCTTTCCCATAACACATTCCCTGCATATTGTGTCTATTGGTCTTGCAATACTTGGTATGTATCTAACTGCCTTGACATTACTTATCTTTACTATGTTATCAAAATTGATGTGACATAGTCTCTTGTGCCATAGCCAACTGTCATCCACCTTTGCAACAAAACAACTTACGTTAGAATTGAGATGGAAAACATTACCTTTTGTTTTAGAGCCTGATGCAATCATGTCGCCATCCTTGTTGTTAATGATGCATTTGTTTTCTTTGAACTCCAAATGATAACCTTTGTCAAGTAGCTGTCCAACACTCAACAAGTTATGATGTAATCCATCAATATATAGAACATCATCTGTTTTGTTCTTTCCATCCAAAGTGATAGAACCTCTGCCTATGATAGGTTTAGGAGTGTTGTCTCCAAATCTAACCATACCACCTTTTTATTTGTCTAACTAAAAAAATCTATCTTTGTCACCTGTCATATGATGGGAGCATCCACTGTCAATGATCCAATCAGTCCTGATGTCTGCTTTGGAATTTAGGGCTAACTCTTGTTCTTACTTGTAATCTTCAATGTCCATTTCCTCAAGCAACCTTTCCATGTCTCTAAGGGCAATGAATCCAATTTCATCTTCTCCCAAATCTTCATCAGTTACACCTTCTTCAGCATGATAACATTCCTTCTTATATTTGGGTTTGTAATCAGATCTAAACTTCTTGACTCTTGTGGGACACTTAGATGCAAAGTGAAAATTCTTGTTACATGAAAAACATTTGAATGGAAGTTGTCCTTCATATTTTCCTTTACCTTTTTTTTTCTTTTCTAGCAATCATAGCAATGATTTCTTCTAGTTCTTCATCAACTTCTTCTTTACTCATTATGACTAGAGATGTGTAAGGATTTCTTACCATGGACTGAGGCTTTGAAAGCGGTTTCACTTTTAGGTTTAGTCTTCAATCTTGATATCTCAAATGTAGAGAATTTGCTGATCAAGGTCTCTCTCTTCAATTCTTGTGAGAATTGCATGGTTTCCTCTAGAATACTTATCTTGTTTTCATAGTCTGATGTTAAAGTAGTTAGCAACTCATCCATTATATCTTCTTCTGATATTTCTCCACCATTGTTTATGATTCCAAAGACAGCTTCATTTGTCGTTTGATTGTAAGCTCTAATGTTCTCTTTAGGTAAAATCTCAAGACTATTGTATTTCTTTTTCCATGTCTTCCTACGTGCATTCTTTTCTTTAATATCTCCTTCAAACATATCTTCTAAATACTTCCATATGTTATATGCTTTGTCAATTTTCTTGATCTCAGAAAATTCACTGTCAGATAAGGCGCTGCTTAGGACTTCTTTAGCAATTGCATTATTGATAAGTATATCCTTTTTTCTGTTAGTAGCATCATCCTTTGCAAGGTATTTTAGAGATGGAGTTACAACCTCTTGTGTAGCAATTTTAAAGATCTCAAAGCCAACACACTGTAGATGTGTTATCATTTTGTTTTTCCAATCTAGATAATTTTCTCCATCAAACTTAGGGCTTTCTTTTCTGAAGTAAGACATTTGATCTACCTTAAGCTGTTAGGCTTCTTCTCCAAGGAACTTGGCTCTCATACCAATTGTTAGAATAGTCCCAAAGGATAAATGAGAGGGGGGGTGAATCAGTTATCAATAAMTTTAATTATTTTTCTTCTTTAACTTCAGAATACAACAAAGTAAATGCTTAATCAGATAACACAGTACACAACACACAATTTGATTATGAGAAAACCAAATGGTAAAAACCCCGATGGGATTTAGCACCCATAATGAATTATAATTATTTATAGTAATCCCTGTTAGAAGATATCTCAACCATGTTAGGAGTTGTACTTTACATTGCAATAAGTATAGTGACTTGGTTAAGGGTCGGACCCTGTTAGGAGTCTTTTACAAATAACCATGTTAGGGGTGGTGGACTCACTATCCAAAAGCTCATTTCTTGATGGTGAAGGCTATAAACTTCTGTATAATAGATATGCACTATATCTGATGATGAACTATAGAGTAGACCTATTGTCTTGATCAGTTCTAGTGTATTACAATCTTTCACTTCTTCTTCACATAGACTCTTGATGAATGAACCAACTCTGATAATTTTCTTTGCACATCTTTCTTCTCTTTTCCTATCATTCACACTTAGGGGGTCACCTTTGACTTGATATAAGTATATTCCTCAAAGTATGAGATCATTGGACCTATAAGAAAACTCTTCATAACATCCTTGTCGGCTCTACTAAGCACGCAAGCATAATTACAACCGCGCAAGTATAAACTAAATAGACACGATGCTTCACTAAATCAACCTCACAAATTTAACTCTAACTTTGCAATCTTTTTGAAACATGTTTGGTGCCTTTAGATGAATATCATCAACTCATAACTAAACATGAATATACACATGCATATCCTAAAGATAGGCACAACTCAAGAAATACATTATATATGTCGGCCCTAAACAGTTACACTTTCAGAACTATAACTGCCAATAACAGAATTACACAACTTTACTGAAACATCATATCTGGATCTGCGTGTATGAACATAACATAATAAACATGTCAACAACATGTCTCTATCCATGAAAGTCTTCATATCATCATTCTGATAAGTGCATACAAAATTAATACTATGTATTATATGTTGTCATCAATGACAAACATACAATCAATCAATTGCTCAGAATCAAATCTCCAACATCTAGTTCATCTTGGTTTCAGAAAAGGTAATGCAGACAATAAGTTATATTTAATAACTGGTGAAGATGGAATTGTGTGTGTGTATTTGTGCACCTGTTATCTACAACACAACACTTCAATAAGTCATTCTATTAGTGAAAAACAAGGGTTAAAGAACATATAAACCATAACACTGACTTATTACTTTCTAACTAGGATGAGTGTAGCATGTAACATAAAAGCCCTCAGATTTATGCTAAATACTAGTGACATAAAAAACCTAGCATGAAAGATTTAATTTAAAACAAGATAATATTTAATGAGCAATGCATATTAATTTGAAAAAGGACATAATAACAATGTGAGCATAAACTATGGAATGAAATATGGGTCTAAGTCTATTCCAATGACACAAAAATGCATTTACAATATGAGATGAAGGGTTAATTGCTCTCAAAAATGGCTTCTATTTATAGAAGAATGAGAGAGAGAGAGGGGCGGACAAGGCTCATTAATGAGTTGAGGGACTCATTAATGGTGGTGTAAGAGCCATTAATGCCTTGGGCATTAATGAGGCATGGATGAGACATGGGCTTAAGGCATCTTCATTAATGAGGCATTAATGAAAGCCTTAAAGAAGCATGGGAAGAGTGTAAGAGGGTGGCTTGAAAAGGTGGACTTGAGGAAGGAATCTTGAGATTCCTTGGTTTTATCAAGTGGGTGGAGTTGTTAATCATTTCTTAATGGAATGTGACAACTTTAGGAGGTGGGTTAGGGTAGAATTAGAATTAAGATTAGATTAGCAAGGGTGGAATGGGTTGAGAAGGGTTAGAACCCAGGGTAGAAGTGGTTGAGATAGGTTAGGTTGGGGTTTAAGGGAATATTAATTAAATGAATTAAAATTATTTAATTTATTTAAAAACATAAGAATTAATTATTTAAACAACATAATTGCTTTTCAATAATTAGGGGACTATAACCATTTTAATTAAATTAAATAGGCTAGGGGAATGGGTTAATTGTAAGTGGGTAATTGATTTAGGGATTCATTTAATTCCTTTATAATTAAATACTATAGCCATGTTTGTATTTGGTTTTTTTTAAATGGTTTGAATTGATTTGAATCATATGGCTGTAATAGTTAATATAATTCAATGATAAAAATCACCTAGGACATTAAATTGATTTGAAGAATTATGCCAAGCAGTAACAGAGTCATTTGGACATAATCAAGGGTATGATCACACTTAGGGAAAATAGGGTGCATAGTTGGAATAGACCAAATTTAGGTGGTTACATTTGCCCCTCTTTGAATTGACATGCGAGCAGCGCATTGATTCAAAGAAAGTTTTTGATTTTGACTTCAGAAAGATTGAGAATTTCGTTCTTGGTTGTCGAAAAAAATGTTGATGAGATCAGTCTTGCACTTGATTGAACAAAACTAATAGAATTGATTTTGAACTTGGTTGTCGTCCAAAGATCAATAAAAGATCTTAAAGATACCAATTTTGAATTTGGTTGTCGTCCAAAGATTGATAATACCGATTTTGAACTTGGTTGTCATCCAAAAACCAGTATGAAGTTGCCAGGAGCTTTAATAAAAATCTTTTAAAAAAAAAGAGGAAACACAAGATATCCAACTTATGAGAACCAAAGCTTTCTATCTGACAGTTTTGACTTTAGTCAAGGAAACTGTTATGCCCCTAGTTTGTTTGATAACGGAGTCATTTTTAATGTTGTTTCAAGCAAACATTTAATTGATGATAGTGTGATCATGCCCCCTCGGGAATGAAATAAAAGGAAAAGAATAAAATCCCTTAGTTGAAAGAATGTATCACTTGTAGGAAGCGGTTAGGACAAGAAAGAATGGAGTAGAAGACGTGGAAAAGAAGGTGTATTTAAAAAAAAATAAACACATGAGTACCAAGTTAATTACATGAAAATAGGAGTGGTAAGACTAATAAAATGATGTTAGACCAAGATGTATGATAAAATGTGCAATTTTGACCAATGTTTGGAATAAATGAAGCAAATATGTAGTTTTTGAAATTGTCGTAAGAATGGTACTATGCTACTAAAAACATCTTATGCACCTTCAATTTGGTTCTTGATTGATCAGAAAGAGAACAAAAATGAAGTTGTAGTTGTTTGGGAGGAGTTTCAAAACTCGTAAATGGCTCAAAAGACCAATATAAGCCTCCAAATTTACCATTTTACTATTCATTTTCACTTTCAACCATAGTAATTCAGAGAGCTCTACAGAGAAGATGGTAGTCCCTATGAGGAAGCACCATTTCGAGATGAGCCATCGACATCAATGCCCAGCCGACTACCCACTGTCAGTAAGTGCTCGATAAACTACCCTATGAATTTTGCAAATTTCCATTTTATGCATTTTTGTAGCTTTTATAGCCCTTGCAATTTTGACTCACATCCAGGATTCCAGATCATGACCTGCAAATCCTGAGTTGCATCTAATTTTTCCTGGATTGCATCCAGTTTTTTCAGATTCCTACGTCGCATCCAGGATACCTTGGATTGCATCTATTTTTATTGTTTTTGGCTAGTTTTTAGTGAAAACTCATCAGTGTGTCACACCCTATTTTCTTAAGGTCGCACCCTGCATTTAGGATCGCATCCCATATTTTGGGGATCACATCCTGTAAACTCAGTTGCATCCTATATTTCCAAGATCGCATTTGGCAAAATGGATTGCAACCTTCTGTTTTAGAATTATATCTGGTTAGGAGACTTAGAATTTTAATTTGTTTGACCCATTTGCATACTGTGAAATTTGAAATACTTAGCTGATTAGGAACTTGCCCCATTGTTGTAAATAGGATATTGATGTATTGTCATGTTTTTCCAAAATAGGCCCAGTTTGAGGTAGTCGCATTTCATGGCACTTACCCTAGTCATGTGCTTGCATTGTTTGGATGAGTGTCGGATGATGAGCAGACCACTATGATTCAATGTGGATTACACTCGTTGATGGGTTTACCCGAGATCAGGGTAAATCATTGGTTGTTGAATGCTCTGGCTGAGAGATGGTACTTAGAGCACAACACCTTTCACCTGCCAACTAGTGAGATTATAGTGACTCCAGAGGATATCTGGTGAATACTTTGGGTGTCGATGATTGGGCATGAGGTACAATTCAAGTCGATGGTGGCTATGGCCATTGGTGCTGTGTGTAGATATTTCTAGGATGACACCATAGATCAGAGATATCTATCATGGGACTACATGGTTGATCATTATGATCATTTATCTATTTATTTAGCAGGTCTAGTAGGTGGCATCCTTATGCCAGATAGGGGTCAACACAGATTCATGGTCGGCTAGGTAGATATGATAGAGAAGATGGTTACCCACCATTGGAGATTTGTATGGGGTAGCTGTATCTTAGCCCACATGTATAAAGAGCTACATGAGATAGTATACCACTATACTCGGAGCATGACCGTAGGCATTCTTATTCTCTAGATCTAGGCCTGGGCGCACATCCCTATGACATGGCCAATTGTAGACAAACAGAGGGAACCAGAGTAGCCCTATGTTTATATGTATGCAAGTCTTCTTCAATAGCCCCATCTGGGCAAGATCGAGTACCAGTGTCATTTATCCAATGATATGACTGAGGTTGTTTGGCGGCCCTATTTAGATTGTGAGGTGTGGACCTTAGATGCCAGGCAGGTACCTTACTTATGTCAGAGCTGATATCTCATTGGCAGGACTAGATATATTATAGAGCGGTTCATGATCACTAGAGTACTAAGGAAGTATAGGCGTTGATAGGGTAGGATAGAGGACATTATTGTATATGCTTGGACCAGAGATGAGACACCATTATGGGGTGCACAGTTGATGTATGAGACAGCACACCAAGAGATCTGGGATATGGTGGTAGTAGACTGGGATCTCCATCTTGATGTAGCTGATGCAGGTGTGTCAGATGGATATGCTGCTGAGAGGCTTTATTACCCCTTTCCTCGGTTGACTATGCCTAAGGAGATCATTCCTCACATAGAGGAGCCCTTAGACTATGATCCTGATGATCGACCAGCCAGGGGTAGGGGCAGTGCACAGAGAGACAGGGCTATCGGCAGGCATGGAGGGTGTGGTGGTGGTAGAGATGGTGGTAGAGATGGTAGGTGTCCTCCTCCTGATGATGATCATGATGGAGATGATAGGGGTGGTTCTGGTGAGGCTGTCAATATAGGTGGAGCCAGTGGTAGTGGGTAGGGCAAGTGCCAGAGGTTCAGATTTGTGGCTCCTCGGAGAGATACTGGTCCATTTCTTACAGGAGAGGAGTAGCGGCAGAGGTGGAAAGGGTCACAGGATAGGCCACCAGACAGAGGATAGGATAGGTCCTAGGAGTAGGACATAGGTAGAGACAGAGATCCTCTATCTAGATGTGAGCAGGAGAGAGAAGCTCTGAGCTCGGATTACAGCGATGGAGGCCTGAGTTACTACTGCAGATGCCTTACTGGCGGATAGGGATATACAACTAGAGAGACTGAGAGAAGAGAGGGATAGGCAGGGTGAGATGCTTAGAGCTGAGAGAGATGCACATGCCTAGACAATGGTTCATCAGGGGCAGAAGGCCACTTACTATTATGCCTTGTATCATGCAGCCGTTCTAGAGGACTAGAGAGCTCCTTCTTTTTCACAAGCGACTCAGTAGTCAGAGGGGGCCATGCCACCTCTAGCAGCTCGTTTTGTACCACCTCCTCCTCCTCCTCCTAATCAGGGAGAGGGGGCGGGCAAGATTTGAGATTTGTATCATGTATACATATATCATGATGTTTCATTTGTATATCTGGATCTTGCTGAGATCCCCCTTTTGTATATGACATTCATACATGTATATCTGATTCATTTTGGCTCACTGATACTTAGATACTCTTTATGTATACTGTTCCATATTTTGATTTGTACCATGTTGTGATGATATATATATCTAATGTAGCTTCCTAATTTTGACATGTTTTATTAGTTCCCTTCGCTTTGATAGATGTGGTAGATGTATTTTGCACATGTGATGATATCTTGGTCTCTTTGATGAGTTAGTTTTTAGATGATAACATCATTTTATGATTGGATGTGATGAGTTATTACTGATATAAATATGTTTTGAATGATACTCATGTGAAAATGAAAATGTATGTTTCTTTTGATTTTTCCTTTATGCAAAATAGATGTATGGATGCACTTAGGATGAAAATGTAAAAATTCCATACATGGATGCTTTATTTTTGTATTTTTCTGTTGCTTTTCTTCAATGAATGCAAAACGTATGCTATGGATGTGCAATGATATTTGATATTAGTAATGTGGATGATGTAATTAACTCGATGTGTAGAAGAAGATAGAAAGCATTGTTGAGCACAAAAAGTTTTTATGTGTTTATTGCCTCTATAAGTGTATCATGCAATCTCTAAATGCAACTATATGCAGACTCTTAAGACTTTGTCACTGGTATGCAAAAGTATAGCTTTTTATCATCATTGAGAAATTTTTGGAATGGAAACCACTTGATAGTACAACCATCACTAATACCCACTGATATTATCAAAGTATGAATACTATGTTTTATTAAAATGTCAGAAATAGACTTAGGCATCAAGGCATAGAAGCTAGGATAACAAAATAGTCACCTTCCTTTTAATATACTAGATTCTGATTAAGGCAAGATATTGAACCCGCAATGACCTTGAAAATTCATATCCTTGGGTACATTATAATTTGTATACCTTAGTGAGAATCTGGATCAAAAAATAGAAAAGAAAATGGTTTCAACCTCACCATAGTTTACACATAACAAAGATTGAGATATATGTGGCTATCCACCCATAGTGGCAACTCCTACCATAAACATCCAAGTTAGGTGAAATTTATAGGATCATTTGGAACAATCACCATATGTAGAAAATCAAGAAAACATTATGCCCCCAATCCTTGCGACTCTTTGTCTTTGCACACACATCATTAAGTAACTAAGAAGACATAATAAATCATCAATTGAGAATCAATCAAATAAAATTTACAATTACTTAGATGCCCCTAGTTAAAAATATCATCAGGACATGAAAGAATCATAATCAAACTAATAGAAAACTATGTGTTTGGATAGTACTTGTTAATTCATCTATCAAAAATAGTAAAGATTCATCAATAAAAAAATTGGAATATAAGCAATATGGTGTTCCATGTCTGTGCATTGATAGGATAATTTGTTCATGTTTGTGATCCAATATAGCCTCGTAAGAACACTGTAAATGTCATGTCTAGATATGTGATGTTTTGAAAAGACACCCTTATTTTTGAAAAGTGACATCATTATGCATGTATCAAGAAACATTATGTTTGTGAGGAAACTCATCCTAGAGAAACCTAGCAACCACAACTTACCATGCCAGCAAATATGCCCCCAGTTCAGAATGACTTATTCCTAAGACGTAAAGATAGACAAATCCCAAGCGAGGATAAGATAGTCATTTAGGAAAATGAAGTCAGCGTATGAGCATAGGAAAAATTATGAAGGCCTAGTATTAGTAGTGTATTAATAGATGGAGTACAGAACACAAGTGACGTCTGATTGCTAGGTTTTCACCACTTGGCAAGATCATTTCTTTCTTTTTGCTACCAAGATGCCTGTTTTACCAGGTGCTCATCAAGGCACTTTTCTCTTTTTCAATTTTTTTGCTATTTTTGCTTTTTTGAATGTTTTTGTAGTATCAAGGTGCCTATTTGCCAGGTTTTCACCAAGAATACCCTTTTTGTAGGATCTTTTCCACTATTTTTGGATTTCTTCAGGATCAATTTTTTGAATGTTTTTAGTATTTTTGCATGAAATTTTTGCTGTACAGGCTTTGCTAGCCGAACATCAAGCGTAGAACCACTTCAGATGTAGAGTATTGATAGGATCTGGAAGAACATCTCCCTCAAGTGTAGCTAATTGATAAGCTCTAGTCCCAAAACTAGCAGTGATGATATAAGGTCCCAGCCAGTTAGGTTCAAATTTTCCTTTCTGCTCCTTGTTAGGCTGGTTCTTAGGATTCTCCTTGAGGATGAGATCTCCTACTTCAAATTTGCATGGTTTTAACTTCTTATTGTAACCTTTAGACATATGGGATTGATGCACTTTGAGGTGATAGAACACTTGTTGTCTGTGCTCATCTAGCAAATCTAGAGAATTCACCCTATCTATGCGGTACTGCTCGTCAGTAACAAGACCTTGTAAAGATGTCCACAAAGATGGGATTTCAACCTCAATGGGTAGTACTGCTTCAATTCCATTGACTAGAGAAAATGGTGTGGCTCTAGTTGGCATTCTTATGCTTATTCTATAGGCCCATAGTGCCAGATTTAGTTGTAGATGCCAATCTCTGCCAGAATTTCTTACAGTTCTGTGTAGAATCTTGAGAATATTCATGTTTGATGCCTCAGCCTGTCCATTACCTTGAGGGTAATAGATTGAGGAGTAGTGTTGAGTAATATGGAACTGTTCACAAAGGTCATCAATTTCTTGATTTTTAAATTGGCCCCCATTGTCTGTTACAATTGAAGAGGGTACCCCATATCTATAAATAATGTAGTTCAGAATGAACATAGCCACCTATTTTCCAGTGGCTTTGATTAGCGGTATGGCTTTGACCCACTTTGTGAAATACTCAGTGGCCATAATGATGAACTTGTGTCCATTTGAAGAGTTGGGATATATTTGTCCAACCAAGTCAAAGGCCCATTGCTGAAATGACCAATGTGTTATGAAAGGTATAAGCTCTCTGGCAGGAGCATGGATAAGATTTCCATGGGTGTGGCATTTAAGACATGCTTTTGAAAACTGAATAGCATCTTTCTCCATGGTAGGCTAGTAATAGCCTACTCTAAGTAGTTTCTTTGCTAATGAAAATTCGTTCGAGTGTGATCCACATACACCTTCATGGACTTCTTTTAATGCTAGATCAGACTCTTCAAGTTATAAACACCGAAGAAGTGTACCATCAAGACCATGGCAATATAGGTTGTTAGTTATGAGGATGTAACATGATGTTGTCCTAATCAAGGATCTTTTCTCATTTCTGGATAGCTTGGTAGGAATAGTTTGGTCAGAAAGGTAAGCAATGATATTGGCATACCGAGATTGGTCTGGGGTATTCAAAGCACATATTACCTAGTATTCAGGGGTATCAAAGGTAGGATAGGTTAGTTCTTACACCAAGAAGTCATAGAAGAACTGATGTTATTCTAGTTGTAACATGGATGCCATGGTAGCCATAGCATCTGCAACTTTGTTCTCTGATCTTGGTATCTGTTGGAAGGTGACGAAGACAAAGTACTTCTTCAAGTCATCAACTAGTTGCTTGTAGGGAATAAATTTCTCATCTTTCATTTGATACTCTCCATTGACCTGATTGATAATTAGTTGGGAGTCACCATACACGTATAACTCTATGATCTTATACTCCATAGCTAGCTTAAGGTCGTTTACGAATGTTTCATATTATGAAATATTGTTGGTGCATGGAAACATCAATTTGTAAGATTTGGGAATCTTGTAACCTTGAGGAGTTATGAATAGGACCCTCGCTCCAGGTCCTTGTTGAGTGAATGAACCATCAAAGTACATCTTCCATGGATATTCACTTAGATGCATGATTGTTTCATCAGGGAATTCAATGAGTAAAGGTTCATCATCCTGAAGTGGTGAATCAGCCAATTAATTTACAAGGACCTATCCTTTGATAGCTCTCCATTCTACATATTCAATGTCAAACTCACTTAGAATCAGGACCCATTTTTCCAAATGTCCTGTTAACACTGTCCTGCTCAAAAGATACTTTAGAGGATCAATCTAGCAATGAGCTTCACTGTATGAGAGAGCATGTAGTGCCATAATTTTTGTGATGTGAAGATGACTGCCAAGCATGCTTTTTCAATAATTCTATAATTGAGCTCATAAGTGACCAGTGTTCTACTAATGTAGTAAATAGATCTTTCTTTCTTTGCCTCATCTTCTTGTGCTAGTAATAATCCTAGGGATATAGCCGTAGAAAAAATGTATAGGAGTAGGGGCTTTCCATGAATAGGTGCCATAAGAATAGGTGGAGCAACCAGGTATCCCTTCAATTCTCTGAAGTTCACTTCACAGTGTTCACCCATTTGAAGGTAACCCCTTTATGTAGTAACTTAGTAAAGGGTTGGGCCCTATCTACAAGTTGGGACATAAATCTCCTGATGGACTGAAGTCTTCCTTGTAGCATCCTCAGTTGACTAATGTTTCTATTGGAATTATATTGGAATGATGTAGTGAGAGGGGAGGGGTGAATCAATACCTCTAAATCTTTTCTTGGTTAGCCCATTAACCCTTAATCATCAGTTTGTAAATTATCTTATCTAACTATTCATCTTTCTTTATGCATATGCAATCATGTCATAAGTTATTTTATTATGTAACCATAACAAAAACATTCATGAAAATAGATAACACATAACACAAGATATGATATTGTAGAAAACTCCTGTTAGGAAGTAAAAACTGTGGTGGGGATTGTTACCCACAAGACTTCACTATCTGCAGATAAGAAGGGGCCAGTTAAGGCTTACAATTGGTCACTTTTGATGACCTACCCTATTAGGAGTATTAAAGTGGAGACCTGTTAAGATCTACTTCCTTTGAAGCTTTAGCAACACTATTAAGTGTGCACTCTGTTAAGAGATTTGCAAAGAACTGCCAAGTCCACCATCTACAAAAGGATTTTAGATGTGATGCACTTGTTAGAATGCAACTACATAAGTCTTTGATCTAATGATGTATGAAATATTTAATTTTTGATAACAGATCCTATTAAGCTTCATACATATAAGTAATCATCCTTCCATGATTGAATAATACCTTTATCTGCTCGTCGGTAGCCTCTATGTGTTCTTGATAATTGATGTGATCTATTTCTAAACTTTGCATGAATTCTGCCTTCCGCTCCTTAGATGCTCTTCATGGCTTTCAACAACAATGAATTGATAACTCACAATTGAGTTTGAACATCTATTTATACTAAATTAGGCTCAATTCTTGATTCATGCATCGCAAGTTAACACTAGATCCAAGGTTTACAACTTGACCTTGATCTTTAGTTAGATATGTTTTAGATCTATTAGGATGCTTTAAAACATTTACATAAAGCTTGCTTGACCCTCAAGTTATGATTTAAAACAAATAAAAACTCTATAAATAAAATTACATTGCTTTATCCATCGTGTAAAAATCAGATCCACAATTTGTGGGTTCTCTAACTGGCTGTCGGTTATGACGGTCAATTTTCTTGGTCATCGATGTTCCTTTCTTGAACTTGTTGTTAGATATGCCTTTTCTGTTCCTGTCAAGTTTTTTCTAAAAATTGTGTCACCGGTGATGCTTGTAGTCATTGGTTATGCTTGTCTATTCTATACTTAGCATTTTTCATGACCTCTGTGTTCTGTCGGGTATGCTCACTGTTCGCCGGTAATGCTTGAAGTCTGTCGAGGATCTTTGTAGTCTACCGGTGATCTCTGTCAATTTTTTCACTAAGTTTACTAATGGAAAAATAATGTCATCAATCTCCCCCTTTGACATTAGTATCAAAAACATGATATGTGCAACATACTGAGTGTATTAGTATGTACACCTGTGTATACTCCTTCCTTAGTCATTTGAATGACTCCCCCTATGTATATGTTGGTAAGTGTAAATATATATACATATCCTTATGTATTTTTATTTTCCTCCTTTTTTGATATATATATATTATACATAACTATATAAATTTCCTTTCCTCCTTTTTTGATTCTAAAGGCAAAGGAACTTACAACTTTTCAAAAATGTGGAATGTGAGGACTTGATGTCCTCCATCATCTTTTCCCATTTTTCTTTTAGAATTTATAGAGCCATGTACTCTAGTGAAATCCTTACATGTATGTCATAGATGCTATCTACTACAGACATCTTGAAAGTTTCTATTAGATTTCTTGCATCAGAAATATGCTGCTGTAAAATAGTAAGATTAGGCATAATATGTGCCTGCAGTTCGGTAATCTCACCTCTAAGTCAAGTTTTAGCATCCCATATTTCTTACCTTAGCCTATTCACCTCTATGACTATGTCATGGTGTGCCTTTATGCTGTCGGCATGTGAGGTTAGGCTTTGTGTACTGGTTGTGACATTATGATCTATCTCTGCTAGTTTGTCACTATTTTCCTTTGCAAATTTCTCAAGTGTGCACATCTTTTGAACTAAGGTGATTGCTTTAGTAATCATTAGCTCTAATTCATCAGTGAGTTTAGAGAAATTTACCTTGTTCAATGCCACTTCTTGGCTGATTTTATCAATTAACTTATATTGATATTTCTTCTATGCTTGTTCTTCCATAGCCTGCTCTGCATCTATGCCTTGCTCTGTGATGGTGTCGGTAAGAACAACAATTTGTTCCTTTACTGTAGCATTTTCTTCAAGTTTAACTTCAGGAACAATTTGTTGGAGTATCTCTTTTTCTTTTTCAAGTGCCAATGTTTCCCTATGCTCTTGTATCATTTTATTTTGTATGGCTTTTCTTTGACATAGCACTCCAAACTCTTGAAGTTTGTCACTGTCCAAAATGGTAATATCCCAGTTTTGAACTTCAATTATTTCATCTAGTGTGACAGCCAAGATGTTTTTATTTACTATTTTCTTCTTCTTCTTCTTCTTCTTTGGTTGGGTGGAATATTGACGTACCACCATCTGCAAAGTGTGAG
>MU225881.1:875576-886639 GCA_018584345.1 Thuja plicata
CATTGCTCCATGGGTTCTTTCATTCTGGGGGGCTTTGGAGCCTCGACCCTCTCTCTCGGGGGGGGTTAGCAGCACGCATTGTACTACTGGCTTTGAGAGAGTCTCTTGAAGTCATTCTGTTGTCTTTGCTTGCATTTATATCTCTTTTTGGAGAGGGGTTTTTCCCACTGGGTTTTCTCCTTTGTCTCCGGTTTACAGAGATTTCCTTGTACTGGGTACTTGATCAGGCCTTGTTGCCGGGACCCATTTCTTGCTTTCTTAGTCTTGCTAGGTCTGCTTTCTCCCTGCGTTCAGCTTAAGGGGGGGTGTTAGATTATTATTACTCTATTAGCTTAAGCTTCTCTTAGGTGCGTTATTAATTAATTCCTAATTAATAATGCGCAACCTAGTATTTGCCTTTTAGGGTTTTGTTCACCTTTATAAGGTCGAACTTTGTAATTGTCTTTAATTAATTCAGTTGATAATTTTTCTCTCACATCTTGAGTAAACATCTGAGTTCTTCTTTTTTATCTTTCTGCTTCTACTTTGTATCAGGTTCTTGCATGCAGGTGTATTCGGGGTCTATGGATTTGCATGTTAGCAATTCCTACATTATGTAATCAGTTGGAGGATGCACTAGTAGTGCTAGAGAAAGGTCACAAAGATCATTTAGAATATGAATATGATGATGATAGTGACAAGGGTTACCCTTCACCTTCTACTAATCCATAATATCAGACAATTAGATATGGTCAGCCAGATGAGGGGGAAAATATTGTTGACCTAATAGAGGTCCCAGAAAAGGAAGTAACAGATGAGCCCCTTCTTAAAAAAAAAAGATGGAAGTAGGGGAGCCTTCTAAGAAAAGAAGAATTGATAAAATTGGAACCCTAATAACTGGGAATAGACCCTATGACCATCAGCTAAGAAACAAAATTA
This sequence comes from Thuja plicata, assembly GCA_018584345.1. Taxonomy (NCBI): domain Eukaryota; kingdom Viridiplantae; phylum Streptophyta; class Pinopsida; order Cupressales; family Cupressaceae; genus Thuja; species Thuja plicata. The sequence continues at coordinate 876,495 of MU225881.1, forward strand.
GGGCTGGGAAGAAATTATAGAAAGATGTTGAGGAAGAGGAAGAATTACCCCTCAGATCATGTATTGATGAAAGACTGTTGCATCAAGAGGAGTTCCTTAAAGATGACAACTTCATAAAAACCAGGGAATTCAAAGATTTCCTTATTTGGAATAAGCAGTAGCAAGTTGGGAAGTAGTTGCAACTGGCAAGTGGTGATCTAGTAACTGAGGAAGCCTTACAAACATTGCAGGAATATGATCCTGAATATGAAGAAATAACACCAGAGTAGGCCAGAGAACTGGTTAAAGCCAGTGGTATGTTGTTTGTGGAAGGCTGGAACTTGTCCTTGGCCTTTATCATAGATTAAATTAGAAGAAAACCTGACATCAAATTGTCATCAAAGACTCAAGTTGGAAATATGATGAGAGGTTTTGGCTATAATCCCAAATCCCAAGCACTTACAATGTGGAGCCTAGATCCTAAGGATCAAAAGCCATCTATTCTTAATATTCAGGAGAAGATGGAGGGAAACAAATTTATCTGGGCACTTGACAACACAGGAGACTTGGAGATAGCCCAACTAATGACTCATTTTTCTCACCTGAATGAGGAAAAAACAAATCAGCTATCAGACAAATTACAAAAGCTTACTAGTGACACTAGTGATATTATCAAAGATAGGGAGTTATCCCTAATAAAAATCAAGGAAAAGGATTAGCTTATAGATGAGCTTATCAAACATCTAATGGAAATAATAGAGCCTACCCCTATTGAGCCCAAGGAGGTTATAAATGTTGAAATCTAGACTGAAGATATAGGGGATACATTGGTTGAAGTGGAGCAGAGGGTCATTGAGCATAATAGTGTAATTTTGGGAGCATTAGTATCAATTTTACAGCATATGGTAGGTTGCTAGGCCTCCAAATAGAAGTGAAATTTTTTTTGATAATTTTGAACCACTACTATGCAACTTGGTCTGGGAAGACCTCACTTTTTGAGAGATTAGCATCAGTTTATCCACTGAGATAAGATTTGCCTGAGATAGTAACTTTGGTAGGGAGTGAGATAGAGAAAATTGGGGCTACCTTATCCTTTTTCAAAGGTAAAGACAATCAAATTGAGGCCAAATTAAAGATGTTTGGGATAGACTATAGTAGGTTTGTACCTCCAATNTTTTTGAGAGATTAGCATCAGTTTATCCACTGAGATAAGATTTGCCTGAGATAGTAACTTTGGTAGGGAGTGAGATAGAGCAAATTGGGGCTACCTTATCCTTTTTCAAAGGTAAAGACAATCAAATTGAGGCCAAATTAAAGATGTTTGGGATAGACTATAGTAGGTTTGTACCTCCAATTAGGGCCGAGGATGATCAAATCAAACCATTAGGGTTATGCATATCAAAATTTGATAGTGCACTTCCCAATAAAGACATTTATGTCTTTGACCAAGGAGAACTGGATATGGAAAGGTTCAATGCACTTTTGGATGAGGCATTTAAAGCATAATTAGATTGCAATAAATTCATATCTAATGTTAAGAGTATAAGAGATGCTAGATGGGAGAGGCAAAAGACTCAATTGGAGAATATTAAGAATTTTGAATGGCCAAAAGAGGAGGATATGATTGCCTGGGACATTCTGACAAAGCCTAAGAAGAAGAAGCCAGTGATAGTAGATTTGGATATTATTGATGAAGAATAAAGGAATGTCAGAACACCTTGTACAAATTTCTTGAAAGACAAGAAGGTTAGTCATCACAAAGTCAAATCAGAGACTATCCTCAACATACACAACCAAAAATGTCAAAGATCATATGAAGACAAAGGAGTAAATCAAATTTCATTCTCTATTTTGTCTTTCCACCGCTTGGTTTCTCTTGTCTTTTATCTTATCTATATTTAGGGTTAGGTATCTAAAACCATATGAAGCTTGTTGCATCCTTTCCTTAAGGATTCCAAGATGGTTTATGTATATATATATATATATATATATATATATGGATCAATTTTGTAACAAAAGGAGAGAGATGAAATATAATTACAAGCCAGACTACAAAATTTTGTCTGAGTTTTCAAGATTTTAGTCTCTGTATGTACTGAAGCAAGAATTTATAAATAAAATACAGTGCAACTCTTATTCCATATTTCTATTGTCTCTTTAATTATTGTGTATGCTCTTTTATGTTTAATCTATAAGGAATTTGAAGCATATTGGTTACAAGGTAGCTATCTAATTGCTTGCAAGTTTCTTTCAAGGGAAGAACTAAGTTTTGTGAGTAGTTTTAGGGAGCATAACAACATTTGAGGATTTGATACAGTGGTGTGGAAGTGACATGGTAATTTGTAAAGCATCTTACTTGAGTTGCATATAGGTTGTAAGGAAATCTAAATTATCTTTATTTACTTTTCTGTGGATTTGCATCTTTGACNTCTTTCAAGGGAAGAACTAAGTTTTGTGAGTAGTTTTAGGGAGCATAACAACATTTGAGGATTTGATACAGTGGTGTGGAAGTGACATGGTAATTTGTAAATCATCTTACTTGAGTTGCATATAGGTTGTAAGGAAATCTAAATTATCTTTATTTACTTTTCTGTGGATTTGCATCTTTGACTCTGTAGCCCAAGGATAGGCACTGGTCTAGAATTTGTCAAGTAGTTTATCATCATCCAAATATTCAAAATAATTAAATCATTCATAAAAAAATCAGAATACTCAAGGTTTTAAGTAATTGTATCAAGGTATACAATTCATTTTATTAATCCCTTTGAGAGAGGATTAAAATAGGTTACCCTTCCTAAGTTCTAAGAACTGAAAAAGAAGAAGGATGAACATCCTTACAGAACTACTATTTTTTGTTATCATTTCAATAATTTTCATGGTTAAGCTCTGTATCAAGTTGTATTCAATTTTATGTAGAGTAATTTGCAAGATAATATAGTAAACAAGCAGCAAATCAGTATCCACATTTACTAATACTGTGAGACAACCATTTTATATAGGTAATACCTGCCTGGGTGTTGTGAAACCTAAAAAGAAGGAGGTGATAATAAGTTTCCCCAAATATTATCATAAATCCTCATCAATTAGTGTTTTCTCTTGCTTGGATCATTTAGTTTTCAAATATTGGGAGTCAGAGTTAATCAAGTATTCAAGTACCTTTTGAAGGTTCAGCAAGAAAAACCCTAACAAATTGGCGACTCTACTAGGGATAAAGATTATAAAGTCTTATTAGCAGTTTTGAGAATCTCTAAGGGTTTAAAAGGACAATACAATAACAATTATAGTTGCTAAAGTCATTTTGATAAGTATTCATCTATCCCAAACAATAGTGGGTGGTGACTCTAAAGTTAAATCTCTGTGATCAGTAAAAGTTAGTAAATATTTTTCAAAATGAATACTAGGTAAAAAGCTAAAAGGAATCCTGAAACTACATTAGATGGTTGATTTGCTTCAACTTCAAGAATGGAAATTTCTTGGAGAAAGAAAAGAAACCAAGTCAACATAGATGAAACTCCTCCAAGAGGAAAATAAAGTAATACTAGCAGAGAGGTACGTAGCAACCAGTCTATTCATGATGGAAATACTTCAGAATATGAAGAAGCTACAGAGAAAGTATTAGAAACATCTATAGGTACTTCCACTTCTAGTGAGTGGGAAGGAACATATAAAATCAGTTCAGAATCTGAGGAAGCTCCCTCTAATGAGCTTGCTGAGGAAGAGGCACTCATCATGAAACATCTTTCCCTTATTCAATAGATGAAAAGGGAAAAAGAGCTTAGAAAAAAGAAAAAAAACATTAAAAGAAAGATGTTGACAAAATTAAAAGATCTTTAAGATATCAAACTACATGGAATACAGAGAGGTCTCAAAAGGACCAAGAAATACCACTTACTCATAGAGCTTCTAGTTCATAGAAGGACAAGGACAAAGGTAAACAAAAGATGACTAAAAGCAGAAATGAAGAACCTAAAGTTCACAAGGTCCTAATAGATCAAATGTCCAAGTTAGATATTGATCTTGAGAAATTGAGAATTGAAAAGGAGACCATGGAAAAATTGCTAGAAAAAGCACAAATGGAAGCTGCGACAATTGAAATGAAGAAGAAAATAGATTTTTTACAGTCATCCAAATATTCTTATGCTGGAATAGAGAATACAATAGCTTCTAAAGCAAAAGCTACTACTTTTAAAGAAAATGATGACTTTCAAAGAAAACCATTGTATACTAAGAGGTATAAATAGTTTAACTTCATCGGTATCCCTAGATACCCCAATACATTTCCAAAAGATGCGGGTGATATAGGAGAAAAACTCCCAAAGTTTGCAGGTAATAATGTTATTTCTTGTGAAACACACCTAAGAAAATTCATTGATTTTGTTGATGATTTAAATATCACTCATGAAGATGTGTTAATGAAGCTTTTTGTTCAATCTCTAGTAGAGGATGCTAGAGAATGGTTTAGAAGCCTTTCTAATGGTTCTGTAGTTTCTATGGATTAGTTAATTGAATTGTTTAAAGATCGGTATGGTGACAAAACAAACAAAGGATTCTTGTTGAATGAGTTCAATAACATCAAAAAGAATGACAATGAAAAGGTCACTGAGTTTAATACTAGATTTCAAAGAGAAATGCACAAACTGTTTCAAAAAATAAGGCTAGATGAAGAGGTATGTTTAGCAACTTATTTGAATGCCATTGATTCTAAAATGGGATATGCTCTTAGGGATAAAAAACCTAGAACTCTTACTTATGCTTATAAGATAGCAATAAATATTGAAATGAACAGAAGGGTGTCTGGTAAATTAAATAGGAGAGATGATTCAAGGTTTAGTAGGAGTAACCTAAAAGAATCAGATTATAAGGAATATAGGGCTCCTCAAAACAATAAGCCTTCCTATAAAAATAGTTACATTCCACAGAATAGAATGCAAAATCATCCCTATGGAACTCAATTTAAGGATGGGAAATCTATTGTTTCACCTAGAAAAGAGAAAACTGATATCAGAACTCTGGACCCTCTGCATAAGAATGCTGTCCATTTATGCAATAATGATTTCTGGTGTGAGGCTTGTGAAGCCCCACACAACCCTGATTATTATATTATTTCCTTGGATTTGAAAGTAAATGAAGAATAGGAAAATGATGAAGGTGAACAATGTGATCATAACATGACAAATGCCTAATCATGTCATGATATAGATTTAGACAGTGAAACTAAAAATCATGATTCATATCGTTCACAAAGAAATGTAGAAAATCATCATAAAAAAATCTTATCAGACAGTGAAGCAGAAGAAACTGATGACCATATAAGATGTCATGCTCAAAACAATCAGGATCTTCCATTTATTAGGAAAGCTTCAGATGAGGAGAAAGAAAAGACTACTATAGATTTAGTGAACAAGGCTAGAAGTAATTACCATTTAAGAAATAGAGTAGTGGGTAGTACTGGTAGTCAGCCATCTGGTGTGTTTATAAAAGAAAACAAAATAGACACCAAATATGTACAGAAGAAGGAAGGACCTGGGGAACATGCATACAAACCTAAGGTCAAAATTATGACAAAAGTCTTAGAACCAAATGTTATACAAGAAGGAAAATCAAAAGAGAAAGAAACAAGTATATCTACTATTAGGATAGAAAATAAAAAATCTAGAGAACCAACTCTTAATGTACAGATTGAGGAGAATATTTTTGAAAAATCAAAATTCCCAGATGTAAAATATACTCTAGTAGATATGGGTCATTGTTTATCTCAAATGACTGTGAAAGTGTCATTTTTAGAAATGATGAGAATCAAAGAACATAAAAAAAAAGGTTCTGTCATTATTAAATAGTGTGCCTACAGTGAAGGTTCAAAATATAGGAAATGTTGATAAGAAACCAATTAGTAAAGGGAAGGAGGTTGAAGTATTAACTTTTGAAATTCCTCAAATTTTGTTAAACACAACTTCTTCCCCTAAAGTTGTTGACCCATTTTTTCTTTCACTGGTAATTAATGGAAGGATGCTAAAAAATTGTATGATTGATTTAGGAGCATCAAACACTGTTATGCCAGTGGAAATTATGAGGTCTATGGGACTACAAGTGGACACTCCTCATGGGAGATGTCAAGCAATGGATTCTAGAGAAGTCCCTGTGATTGGTACCATTGAAGCCATGCCTTATAAATTAGCAATATGTCCTGATGTGGTTTTGACTATGAATGTTCTTGTTGTTGATATACCACCACACTATGGGATGCTGCTGTCAAGAAAGTGGAGTGATCAAATGGGCGGTAGTATACAAAGTGATTTATCATATGCTACTTTCAACATTGCTGGAAATAATGTTAAGGTGTCAAGGGAGGGTAGAACTCCTCACATTATAGAATGGTTTGAAGACACTAACATTAATTTCTGCATTGATGTCGATATGGAGAATTTTAGAGTGTAGAGAAATGACCAGTATCATTAGAGTAAAGATATTGATCCTCTGGTCAAAGAGTTGAATGTACAAAGTGATGGATTGTGGAAAATGTATTTTGATAGAGCTTGTTCAAAAGAAGGGTCAGGAGCTGGTGTGTTATTGGTATCTCCATCAGGTACAACTTTTAAATAATCCTTTTTATTGGCCTTCCAATGTACAAATAATACTGCTGAGTATGAGGCTTTGTCTTTAGGGCTAGAAATTACCATCAAACATGGAATTAAGTGTTTAAAGGTTTATGGTGATTCTGAATTAGTGGTAGCTCAAATAAGATCCAAATATGCAGTAAAGAATGATAGATTAAAAATGTATAAATATGCTATTTGGGATCAAATAGAAATTTTTGATGCCTTTGACATAAGCTGGATAGAAAGATCCAATAATATAATGGCAGATTTCTTAGCAAATGTTGCTCTAAAAACTAATGATTAGACCTTACATGGGGTGTCAATACTGGAAGTCAAGACAAGACCAATTATTTCAGATAACATATACAACTAGCAGGTTTTTAAGGATGACCAAGATATTCTGAGATTCATTCAATGTCTAGACCATTATGAGAACCAGAGCATAGATTGCAGTACCTTGCTTGAAAATAATGATGGTAAAGACTATGTACTAGGAAGTGAGGTTGTCCAATTAGGTTCTAATCAGATTCCTAAGGGTTTGGTTGAACTTGAGGCATTGTTTAGTAGTCAACATGATGATTCAACAAAAATAAGCAATGCCAAGGTTGAGGACTTGGAGGAAATAAACTTAGGATCAGAAACTAGTCCTCAAGTTGTTTACATTGGAAGAGGTTTAGATTCTCATATAAGAAAAAATTTAATTAAATTACTGAGAAAAAATAAGCATGTTTTTGCATGGTCATATGAGGACTTAAAAGCTTATAGAGAAGACCTTTTCCAACATGAGATCCCACTGAAATCAGGGATAAAACCATTTAGGGAAAAACAGAGGCCTATCAATCCTTTACTGGCTCCAAAGATGCAACAAGAATTGATAAAGTTAAAAGATGCGGGGATTATTCAGCCTATCAGAAACTCAACATGGGTTTCAAACCTGGTGCCAGTGAGAAAAAAGAATGGTGATATTAGGCTGTATGTGGATTTCAGAAATTTAAAAATTGCTTCGTTAAAAGATAATTATTCCTTACATGATATGGAGGCAATGTTACACAAAGTGACTGGTTGTGAGTTGGTGTCAATGATGGATGGTTTCTCAAGATATAACCAGGTTTTAGTTAAAAAAGCAGAACAGTATAAGACTACATTTACCACTCCTTGGGGAACCTATGTTTATATTAGAATGCCTTTTGGACTGATAAATTCAAGAGCAAATTTTCAGAGGGCTATGGATGTTTATTTTAAAGAATTTATTGACTTGTTCATGGTCATATATCAAGATGATCTGACTGCATATTCTAAAAGGGCTGAAGATCATTGTGAACATCTGAATAATATTTTTAATAAAGCTTTAGAATATGGTGTTTCATTAAATCCTAAGAAATGTTATTTTGCAGTACAGGAAGGAAATTTGCTGGGACACATAGTGTCTAAGGATGGGGTAAGAATAGACCCTGAAAGAATAGAAGCAATCCAAAGGGTCATTGCTCCAAAAAAATTTAAAGGGTGTTCAATCTTTGTTAGGAAAGATAAATTTTGTCAGAAGATTCATAGAAAACTTCACAGAAATTGTTAAACCTATTATAAAGTTGCTAAAAAAGGATGCAAAGTTTAATTGGGATGAAGAAGCTCAAAAGGCATTTGAGAAAATAAAAAAGGCAGTGCAAGAGGCTCCTGTTTTAAAATCACCTGATTATAGTAAGCCCCTTTCTTTGTTTTCATTTGCATCTTATCATACAATTACTGCTGTGTTACTACAAAAAGATGAATAGGGGTTTGAGCATCCAATTTCCTTTTATAGTAGATCTCTTCAGGCTCTAGAGTTAAATTGTGAGATGATGGAGAAGAAGGCATATGCTTTAGTAAAAGCTGTAAAATATTTTAGACCATATTTGGTTTGTGCTAAAGTACAAGCACATGTCCCACATTCAGCAGTCAAAGATATTATTACTTAGTCAGAAGTCACTGGTAAGAGGTGTAAGTGGATAAATAGAATACAAGAATTCAATCTTGAAATCCACATTACAAAGTTAGTAAGGGGTCACAGTTTGGCTAAACTCATGACAGAGGATAATTTGGATTTAATTCAAATAAATGACGTAGAGACACAAAATTAGATAGTCACAAGTATAGAAAGATAACCATTTTATACTAATATTGTATTTTTTTTTGAAGAATGCCAAATGTCCTAATAATATGACAGAAAATAAAAAAAGGACTCTAAATTTGCAAGCTCAGAAGTACACCTTAATTCAAGGAGACCTATATTGGAAGGATAAAACTTGTGTGCTAATGTTATGTTTGGATAAAAATCAAGCTGAAAAAATATTGAATGAAATGCATGCTGGGATATGTGGTGGGCATTTTTCTGCAAAAACTACTGCTCATAATATTTTAAGAGTAGGATATTATTGGCCCAATGTTTTTAAATATACCTATGCATTTGTCCGGAGGTGTGAGCCTTGCCAAAGGTTTTAAAACAAGTTAAAGTTCTCAGGTGCCCTACTATTAAATCCTGTGAGTGTTGTGTCTGATGTCGAATGTGGACCTCTCTATTCAACACAAACGCAACATAGTCATTGCACAATCAATGAACTCACAAAGACAAATATGAATTGTTTGTCCTGCAAGCGTGGTTTAAGCGACCTGTTGCCTCCTAATTAGGAGTGATTATTGTAGTTTACCCTCAGAAAGAGAGCCAAGAACCTGACCTTCTCTAATACGGAGGATTTTAAAGTGCAAGTGTGTGAAGAAGAGCCATCAATTGTGATAAATATGCATCTAGATATGAGAAAATGCTGCTATTCTACGAATTGAAACATGATTTAAGCTATGAAAAGTGAATTGCAATTAATCTAAATATGAAATGCAACTAGCTATGGAAGTAAAAGTGCAATTTTAAGCTAAGAACTTGAAATGCTTCTAGTCTATGAAAAATAATGCTTGAAATCTAGAAATGTATACTCTTTAAGCTAGAATTGATTAGCAATTGAATTTATAAAGCTCTAAAGCATAAATTGTTAGCTTCTACAAATAGATGATGAATCAAAGCTACACAATTATATTCAATTCCAATGAAAATTGCTAATTATTCAAGAAAGTACTCTAAAAGCATGAAAATCAAAGTTAAAATTGCCTATAGTTATGATGCTCAAAACAAAAGATCCTCACAATGAAGAAAAGAGGTCTCATTTATAGAAAATCGAAGAGAGAGGATGAAGAGTTTCTTGAAAAGAAACAATTGTCTCTTCATTCTCCGTTTGAGACAAATATGCAAAGATTATTAAAATAAAAGAATGAATTATGGACACATAAGTGTCTTTTCATATGGAATTATGGAATCCCTTTTGAGGACAATTCATTCGATTAATTAAATAACCTTTCAATTCCTTTTATGTATATTAGCCAAAGAGGGTGGATTTGATTTAATTAAAAGCACTTAGGAATTTAGGATTAAATCAATTAATCATAGGGATATTAGCTAATAATCATTTAAGATTTAGGAATTAAATGTAATGTCAGATTTATGCAAATTTGGGTTTTCTGCATTTGAAACTCAGTCAATTAAAGTCA
>MU225881.1:901745-919710 GCA_018584345.1 Thuja plicata
ATTATTAAGTCCCTACAAGATGCATGCCTTTGAAATACTTGAAACAAATAACTGTCTGTCGGTTTACCTTGTCTGTCCTTATTCTCCTTGATAACCAATAAGCAGTAAACTATATTTACTGATACTTAATAAATATGTAGATTATACCAGTCAATCCATAAATGCATATGTAGAATGTAAAACAATAAAGTAATGAACCATACACATATAACACAAGGATTTCAATGTGGAAACCCTGTTAAGGGAAAAACCATTGGGACCGGTACCCCAAATTTTCACTCTTCTGAAGTGAGCCTTGTTAGGAGCCAACCCTGTTAAAGGTTACAAACACACAGTTAAGTGTGACCTTGTTAGAGGATTTTTATACATAGGTTGTCACTTAGTATCTGGCATCTATGCTACCATCCTTGAATCAGTCTCATGACTGTCAATAGGCTTTATACAAATCTTACTACCATCCTTGAATCAACCTCCTTCTTAGACTATCAATAGGCTTTAGGTAAGACCGGTGATACTATCATGAGTCAACCTTCTGGTAATTTGTTAGGATATACCTCAATTACAAAAGACTGTTAAGTCCTTCTCAGTTAAGAGACTTAATGCTTCAATGGTTAAACTAAAAAAAAATGACCTATTTCTAATGCAACTGAATTGCAGATTTTCAGATCTATTTACTAACAATATCTTTCTGATCAATGTATCAATGCAATTCCTTTGTACATAACTCTTTCTTCTCTGTGATGTTGTGCTTTTCTGTTCGTCAGTGTTTGCGGAATTCTTTAGCTCTCCCTTAGCTTGATTGATCAGGACTGCATGAAGTTAATCCTTGATGAGTTTCTCTTCAACATCTTCTATCAGTTCACTCCCCTGTGTATCTGATTGCTTATGGACCACACAGAGAATGAATAATTCTTGTCTCTTAAATAGACATGATGTTCCTTAATTCTAGGTTCTTGATTCTTGATTCTTGGCGTGAAAAACAATCCTGCGAAATTGATTTGTGGCTTTAATTCCTGATTTATCTTGTATTTATCTTCTTGCCAACTGTACAAATCACTTACTTAAATATGGTCGAATAAAACAAATAAAACCACCAGTTAAGTCTATCCTTTAGCTCTTTCAGCTAGATATTTTGTCATTTTCTGATCTCTCTATTCTGTCAGTCAATTCTGCAGTTCGTCGCTGGTGACAACTACTAGTTCCATCAGTGTCACTTCAGTTAGCTTTGGGATCTCTGTCTGTCGGGCATCATTGGATCTTACTTGTCGGGCAACACTGTGTTCTACTCGTTGGGCATCCTTTGATTTTGCTTCATCGGGAAACACTATCTTATGCTCGTTAGGCATCACTGTGACTTTATCTCTGTCTTTACCAATGCTGTGCACTTCGCCGGTGTAGTCTATCACTTAGTGAATACTTGACTTTTATGCATTGTTGAAAGCATAAACTTTATTCCATTGATTCTCTGAAGTCTTTGGCATTATGTATATGACCATATATATGATATCAAGTTGACATCAATGACAATACAAACCATTAACTGATTTAATGTCTTGCATCATCTTCAACTTAATGTAGTGAACCATTTAATCAGTTACATGTCATCAGAAACACCCCTCATGATTAGACCTGAAGTTCAGAGTTCTAGGCAGACTTTCCTTGATTGGATCTCAATCACAATGAATCCTAGTGGGTCTTGCAAGGTACTTCCAGTTAGAGAGTAGGTATACACAGATTGGGAACAACATTCATCACAGGATATTGAGGCTGTGAATGCAGCTTGCAGACAAAGGTGGATATAGATGTCCCATGACTTAAAAATTAGGGAACCTCATTCTCCATAGAATTTATCTCTTGCCACTCACCGAGCCACATGGTTTTTAATGCTGGGCTAAATACAGCTACATTATTGGATGCCCTTAACGTTTGAACCTCCTATCCTCCTGCAGCCTTTATTGGCAGTAAATGAGAGTGCAGAAGATCATGATATAACTCAGGAAAGACAGAGGTGGGAAAGACTTCAGGACAACCATGGATATTTCAACTATGTTGTTGATGAATCAGGTGAAAAGACTGCCAGTGACTTGAGGCTTAGAGCCAGAATCCATAATTTCATGATTGCTGGGTACTAGCAATAGTATAGTTGGGGGGAATGATGAGCCTCTCAAAAGGCTATCTTTTCCATGTTTCTTACTTTCTTTTTTAGCAGTTTGCTTGCAAATCAGATACTTTAAACTTATGGTTTTATATATATATTTCATATATGTAAAGATATGAGTAAGTAAGTAGGTTATAAAAGAACATGATGTATTTTTCTTGGAACTGATGGATAGAAGTTGCAGGATATAAGTAGTTGCATGCTAATGAATAATCCTATTTCCCATGCTATGTTTATGGGTAGTCTCCTTCCTGTAGCCGAATATCGTGCAACAGTATCAAATGAAAAATAACACTTATTTCCTATTTTTAAATGATAATATATATATATATATATATATATCAAAAGTTGTGTATGCTAACCATTTTGTAGGAATCAAGTCATGGCGCATTCAAGAATACTAGTGTGGTGCTGAAGGAGTCAACGATACCCATTGCTGCAAAAATGCCATCATATCAAAGAATTAAGTAAGCGGTTGAAGAAGGACATGCCGCAAGACTTTCACAGAGGAGCAAGTCAATTTAGTTCCTGAGAAAACACAATGCGGAGATCTAGAACCACCACATGCTATATTCTAGGAAGAACTTGCAGACTTACTCTTGCTATTTGATATTTTTTGTTATGAGCACTTTGTATCCATTAGTGATCCTCATTAATGGAGTGATCCTAGATTTAGAGAGTAGTGTAGTTTCTCTTTAAATAAGATGACTTTTGTAACTCTTTGAGAGTCGAGTTAGTTGATATAATTTCTGGAATAGAAGTTGACATTGTAACACTATTTTACTTTCTAAGTACATTTTCTCCATGAATGAATAGAGTGCATAATTTGAGTTTCAGTCTCTTATCTTGATTGCATTTCTATTCACTCATCCAAGGGGGCCCACTTGGTGAGTGAATTTCTTTATTAGATTAGAAGTTATTTCCTTGTTCATTAAGAAGTAATTAGAACTCTGATGTTCTTGCAGCCACTGGTAACAGAACTGGTGGACTTTTTTTGCAACACATGCGAGTAGAGTAACCCCTATTCATGATTACTATTTTCTTAGAGTAAAAGAATTTACTTGAGATAGCATAGATTTCCTAAAGCTTAATGTATTTCAATTCCATAGGATTAGCCATGAGAATCAAGAAGTTTTGAAGCATATACTTTGCAAATACCATTCCAAGTTTTTGTCCTTGGTTGATATTAAATGAGACTAAATAATCTACTTAGTAGCCAATTAGGGTGTCCAATATTGAATTAACAGTCCAATGCTATGTATTTCTAAGACAATTTTTTAGCCAAGCAGGGGCTTTGATCTAAAAGGTAAATTCTTATTTGTTTTGGGAAAGTCTGGCCAAGGTTTCTTGGCCCAAATGGGATTTATTTATGTGAATAATTATTTAGAATAAGTTCCTCACTTGGGATAATTTGAGAAAGAGAGGGATAAAGGTCCTTTATGTATTATGTGCAATAGCAATAAGGAATGCTCTTTAAATATTGTATTCATGTGCCTCTTTTCTAAGAAAATTTTTCATTTCTAGTGGAGGGTTTGGACTAAGGTTTTTTCCACGCCTCCTTGGTTGAATTTTTGGGTACATTTTGAATCCCTTAACTACAACTCTTTTTCTTCATATTGCATGGAACATACACCCTTCGCTTCTTCATTGGAAAGTTTGGTTGGAAAGGAACAAAATGATTTTTTAGGATAAGGAAATGGCGAGTCATCAATATGGATGTAAACTATTAGTGTTATACAGGAAAATTTATCAAACAATGTGATTTATATGGCTGCATTGATTTGGGTGATTTGGATATAATCTAGAGGTTAGGTTTGGGGGGTTGTGGGATGAGAAATTCCTCTTCTAGGGTGCGTCAACAAGCTAAGAGAAAGGTCTTTTTGGATGGCTAATGGATGCCACATCCTCCTCTTATTTTGAATATAAATTAGAATGTTTCTTCTAGAGGTAATTTCAAGCATGTCCTAATTAGAGGAGTTGGTAGAGATAATTCTAGGATCTTGCACTTCTTATTGCATAAAGGTCACCATACTAACAACTTATGGAAACTATTTCTATCCTTTGTTCTTTTTAGATATGTTGCACCCTTGGATGAAAATGATCATCTATGATTGTTTTCACATTAGTGATTGATAAGCTAAATAAATGATAGATGAAGGGAAAGATTGACAATTGGCCTTAGTGACCAACTAGATTGTGGGACTTTGCAAATCAATAGATTATGTTAACTTTTGTCACATTTCTTAAGATTGGAATAAGGTAGAAAATTATTTGGTGAAATGGGCTTCTAAGTATATGAGGATGTGAAATACTATGGAATGGGTCACTTATCTATAGATTATGTTGGAATAGTCCCAAAGGATAATTGAGTGGGGGGGGAGGGTGAATCAGTTATCAAATATTTTAATTATTTTCTTCTCTTAGATATAAATGAACATAAAGAAAATGCACATTTAGATAACACAATAGAGAACACAACAATTTTGGTTACGAGGAAACCAATTAGGTAAAAACCCCGGTGGGAATTAGCACCCACAAATATCTGTACTAGTTTATAATGATCCCTGTTAGAAGATCTTACAACCCTGTTAGGAGTTGATCTTTACAATGCAAGAAGTACAGAGACCTGGTTAAAGGTCAAACCCTGTTAGGAGTCTTTTACAAGTAACCCTGTTAGGGGTGAGGACTCACTGTAAAAAAGCTCATTGCTAAAATGATGAAGGCTGCAACCTTCAGTAGAATAGATATACACTATATTTGATAGATGAACTATTTGAGTAGACTAGCTATCTTGATCAGTTTCAATGAATTGTAATCTTCTTTTGTTTCTTCACATAGATCTTCAACTTATTCTAACTGATTTTCTACTCTCTTCTGTCTTTTATTTTTCGCTACATTTTTCACACTTAGCGAACACATTTGAACTACTATATATATCTTCACCAAGGATAAGGTCACGATGGTATCTGGGAACATTTCATCAAATTCTTTGTCATCTTAAATAACCACGCAATCAAAGTTAGAACCGCATAACTCAAACTGAATAGACGCAACGCTTCACAAAGTCGGCTTCATCAATTTTACTCCAATATCATGATTCTTTTAAGACACACTTGGTGCCTTTGTATAATCATCACTAACTCATAAATAAACATTAATACAAACACGCATATCCCGAAGATAGGCACAATTCAAGCAACACTGTATTTACGTCGACTCTTGACAGATAATCTTCAGACGCTGTAATTGCCATAACTGATTAACATAACTCAACTGAAACTTCATATCTAACTTGGCATGAATGCACATAGCATCTAGAGCATGTATACACCATGGAAATAAACACGCATAGCTCCAGAACATCTGTACTGATTATTGCATATTGAACACTGATGTATATTATATGTTGTCATCAATGACAAACATTCAATCAATTATTTGCATAGAAGCAAATCTACAACAATATCCCCCTTTGACATTGATGGCAACATATGATATCATCAACTCAAAGTGTCTTTCTTCTTTTTACAATATTCTTAATATCCTCATCAAAAGTTCCTCTTCACTGCTATTGCTCTTCTAACTGTATACTCCCCCAGAGTATATGCGCCCCCTTACTAATACTCCACCTTTCACATCAATGGAAAAGGGTGTTAAACACCATTAGGCATAGGTAATACTCCAGAAGTAGAGTAGTCAACCATTCATCAGTCACCAAGGATTGATGTTCTTGCTGCAAATTCTAATCAGACTCAGGAAAGGGAATTGCTCCCAGCTTCTCCCTGAGATACTCAAAAGTATATTTTGATAATGGCTTTGTAAAATATCTTCTAATTGTTCTTTAGTGCTCACATACTCCAAATTTACTTCTCTGTCTGCAACGTTTTCTCTTAGAAAGTGATATTTGATCTCAATGTGTTTTGTCTTTGCGTGAATCACAGGGTTCTTTGACATATTAATAGTACTAGTGTTGTCACAGTGAATATCAATAGGATAATCAATCTAAATACTAGAGTCTTTAATCATCTGTTTGATCCGAACCATTGTTAAATAATTCAATGTTGCTACAACATACTCAACTTCTGCTGTTGACTGAGAGATACATTCTTCTTTTTACTTGTCCAAGTGACCAATCTGTCTCCAAGAAATACTGCTCCTCCTGATGTATTCTTTCTATCATCAACACAACCTACCCAATCAGCATCAGTATACACATGAAGTTGTATATTCTCTGAGTTAGGATACCATAAACCATAGTCTATAGTTCCTTTTAAATATCTGAATATTCTTTTTATTKCCATTAGGTGATTTTGTTTAGGTTCAGCTGCGAATCTTCCAACAATGCCAACTACATTAGAAATATTAGGTCTAGATTGAGTAAGATATATGAGTTTTCCAATCATAGACTTGTATAGAGTCTTGTCAACTACTATGGAATCATCATATTTAGAAATATTGCTTCCTGTTATCATGGGGGTGCTTATTGGTTTGCAATCTTCCATTTTGAAAGTCTTCAATATCTCTTTCACATACTTAGACTGATTTATGAATATGCCTTTGTCTGTTTGTTTTACATTTAATCCAAGAAAATATTTGATAGGTCCAATCATGCTCATTTTAAACTCACTTTTCATCTCCTTGGCAAATTCTGCACTTAGTTTGTCATTACCTCCAAAAATAATGTCATCAACAAAAATAGCAATGAGTAGTAATTCTTTATTTATCTCTCTTATGAATAAGTTACAGTCTGCTGCTCCTCTTCTGAATCCTATCTTTGTTAAGTAACCATCAAGTCTCTCATACCAAGATCTTGGGGCCTGTTTAAGTCCATAAAGTGCTTTCTTTAGTCTGCATACCATGTCTGGTTTGTCTGAAAGTTTGAATCCTTCAGGCTACTCTATGTAGACTTCTTCCCTCAAGTCACCATTCAAAAAAGCAGACTTGACATCCATTTGATATACTTTGAAGTTATTGAATGTTGCATAGGCCAAAAACAACTTGATAGCTTCCAGTCTTCTCACAGGGGCAAATGTATTAGTGTATTCTATTCCTTCTCTCTATGCATATCCTTTACATACTATTCTTTCTTTGTTCCTTACCACAGTGCCTTCTTCATCATTTTATTCCTGAATATCCACTTTGTTCCAATCACATTCTTGTCATGAGGTCTAGGGACCAGTTCCCATGTTTTATTCTTGATTATTTGATCTAATTCTTCTTGCATATCACTTTACCAATCTGAATCTTTGCACGCATCTTCAACACTTAAGGGTTCAATCTGAGAAAGTAAGCATACCTCTTCATCAGTGGTTGAACCTTTTTCTCTGGATCTTGTGAAGACTTTAGTGCTCTGATCTGAAATGATGTCTTCCTTAGAGTGGTATTTGGATGTGTATTTTGAGTTTTTAGGAGTGACACTTTCATCTGTAATCTGTGATTCTTCTTCACTTGGTTTAGGATTGTTGCATGAGACATCAATACAGTCAAACATTTCTTCAATAACTGTGTCTTTATTGATGGTTCTGGGATCATCTTCAATCATGGGATTACATTCATAGTATATTTCTTGAATCATAAAATTCTCATCAATCTTCACATGAGTACTTTCAATGATCTTCTTTAATCATAGATTAAAACATCTATAGGCTTTGCTTTTAGTAGAGTAACCAAGAAAAATACCTTTGTCGCTTCTAGCATCAAAATTGCCAATACTATCATCTCTCTTGATGTAGCACTTTCTTTCAAAGATTTTGAAGTATTTTATAGTAGGTACATTACCAAACCAAAGTTCATAGGGCATCTTGTATGCGCCTTGCCTCAATTGTATTCTATTGATAGTATAGAATTTTGTATTGATCGCATCTCTCCAATAGGTATGGGCAACCTTTCCTTCAATCATGATAGTGCACGTTGTGTCAAGTATTATTTTGTTCCTTCTTTCTGCAATCCCATTCTGTTGAGGGGTTCTAGGTGCTCTCAATTGTCTCTTGATTCCATGTTCTTCATAGTAATCATATAACTTGTCAGAGGTGAATTCTCCTCCTCTATCAGATCTGAGACATTTTATTTTTAATCCAGATTTATTCTCAACCTTAGCTTTGAACACTTTGAACTTCTCAAAAGCTTCAGATTTGTCTTTTGGGAATGCAACCCACATCATCCTTGAGAAATCATCAACAAACAAAATGAAATACCTTTCTCCGTAGTATGATCTTGTTTGAGTAGGTCAACATAGGTCTGTATGTATCAGATCTAATTTTTTTTCACCAGAGTCTTGTTTCTCCTGAATGAGGTCCTCGCATGCTTCCCCATAACACATTCCCTGCAGATGGTTTCAACTGGTCTTGCAATACTTGGAAGGTCTCTTACTACCTTTACATTACTTATCTTGACTATGTTGTCAAAACTGATATGACAAAGTCTCTTGTTCCATAGCCAACTGTCATCCACTTTTGCAACAAAGAAACTTACTTCTGAATTGAACTGAAAGACATTACTTTTGGTCTTTGAGCCTGATGCAATCATGTCTCCTTATTTATTGTTAATGATGCACTGGTTTTTTTTGAATTCCAACTGATATCCTTTATCAAGCAACTGTCCAACACTTAGTAAGTTATGATGCAAGCCATCAACATAAAGAACATCATTTGTCTTATTCTTTCCATCTAAGGTGATAGAACCTTTTCCTATGATAGGTTTGGGAGTCTTATCTCTAAATATAACCATGCCATCTTTGTACTTGTCCAAATATACAAATCTGTCTTTGTCTCCTGTCATGTGGTGTGAACATCTGCTGTCAATGATCCAGTCAGTTCTGATGCCAGCTTTTGAAACTAATGCTAACTCTTGTGTTTTTTCTTCATCTTCTTTGTCCATTTCTTTAAGCATCTTCTCAATGTCTTTAATGGCAATGAAACCAATTTCATCTTCTCCTGAATGATCATAAGTTACACCATCTTCAACATGATAACATTCCTTAGTGTACTTGGGCTTGTAATCTGATCTGAACTTCTTGACTCTTGTAGGACACTTGGATGCAAAGTGACCAATTTTGTTGGTGAAAAACATTTGAATGGTAGATTTCCTTCATATTTCCCTTTACCTTTCCTTTATTTCTTGGCAATCATAGCAATTATTTCTTCTAGTTCTGTATCCACTTCTTCATTATTACTAGAACTGCTTATAGATTTCTTGCTGTGGACTGAGGCTTTGAAAGCTGTCTCACTTTTAGGTTCTATCTTCAATCTTGATATCTCAAATGCAGATATTTTGCTGATCAAAGTCTCCATCTTGAAGTCTTTTGAAAATTGCATAGTCTCATCTATGATATTGATCTTGCTCTCATAGTCTTTTTTTAGTGTGGTCATTAGTTTGTCCATTATATCATCCTCTGAAATTTCTCCACCATTGTTCCTAATACTTGAAACTACTTCATTAATTCTCTAATTGTAGGCTCTAATTTTTTCTTTAGGTAGCATCTCTAAGTTGTTGTATCTTTTCTTTCATGTCTTTCTACGTGCATTCTTTGCTTGGACGTCTCCTTCAAACATATCTTCTATGTATTTCCAAATAGAGTATGCTTTATCTGCCTTCTTGATCTCAGAAAATTCACTATCAGATAGGGCACTGATTAGTGCTTCTTTGGCGATTGCATTTTGAGTGAACACTTCCTTTTGTTTGATTGCAGCGTCTTCTTCTGCAAGGTCTTTCAAGGTGGGAAATTCCATTGCTTGAGTGACAATCTCATAGATTTCAAATCCAACACACTGAAGATGTGTTATCATTTTGTTCTTCCAGTCAAGATAGTTTAATCCATCAAACTTAGGACTCTCTTTCTAAAGTATGCCATCTGATCTACCTTAAGCTGTTAGGCTTTCTCTCCAAGGCACTTGGCTCTGATACCAATTGTTGGAATAGTCCCAAAGGATAACTGAGAGGGGGGGTGAATCAATTATCATCTATTTTAATTCTTTTCTTCTCTTAGATATAAATGAACATAAAGCAAATCCACATTCAAATAACACAATAGAGAACACAACTATTTTGGTTACAGGGAAACCAATTAGGTAAAAATCCTGGTGGGAATTAGCACCCACAAATATCTGTACTAGTTTATAACGACCTTTGTTAGAAGATCTTACAACCCTGTTAGGAGTTGATCTTTAAAATGCAAGATGAATAGAGACCTAGTTAAAGGTCAGACCCTGTTAGGAGCCTTTTACAAATAACCTTGTTAGGGGTGAGGACTCACTGTCCAACAACTCACTGCTAAAATGATGAAGGTTGCAACCTTTACTAGAATAGATATACACTATATCTGATAGATGAACTATTTGAGTAGACCTTCTATCTTGATCAGTTCCAATGAATTGTAATCTTCTTCTGTTTCTTCACATAGATCTTCAACTTATTCTATCTGACTTTCTGCTCTCTTCTGTCTTTTATTTTTCACTACATTTTTCACACTTAGCAAACACATTTGAACTGCTATATGTATCTTCACCAAGGATAAGGTCACAATGGTATCTAGGAACATTTCATCAACTTCTTTGTCAGCTTAACTAACCACACAATCAAAGTTAGAACCGCGCAACTCAAACTGAATAGACGCAATGCTTCACAAAGTCGGCTTCACCAATTTTACTCCAATATCACGATTCTGTTAAGACACGCTTGGCGCATTTGTATAATCATCACTAACTCATAACTAAACATTAATACAAACACGCATATTCCGAAGATAGACGCAACTCAAGCAACACTGTATTTATGTCGGCTCTTGATAGATAATCTTTAGACGCTGTAACTACCATAACTGATTAACATAAGTCAAATGAAACTTTATATCTGACTCAATGTGAATGCACATAGCATCTAGAGCATGTATACACCATGGAAATAAACACGCATAGCTCTAGAACATCTGTACTGATAATTGCATATAGAACACTGCTGTATATTATATGTTGTCATCAATGACAAACATTCAATCAATTATGTGCACAGAAGCAAATCTCCAATAGATTACTCTCATGTTTTGGAAGAGCTAGTTATGGACGCCATAAGAGATTAGTTAGGAATATTTAGATAGCCTTGATTGGTTAGCTATTTTCTCTTTTCTATTTGATCTATTGTCGATCTTGTTGGTTCTTGCTAGTCTATAATGTTCTTTGTTGATTATTAAACTTTTACTCCTCTTTTCAAAAATAATATCCACATCTAATTCTCTCATCTACATGGGTTAATAATCTCATCTTCTTTGTCATCCCCATTGAGCTTCATATGTTTAGTCAAATTAGTACACCATAAAAAAATACTTATGTCTAATATTGTGGATAGACAATTTAGGTCATGATTTAATCAAAATAGTTTATGAAACTACCTAGAGTCAAAGCATAAGTGTTGTATGTTCACAATATAGACACCAAATGGCATGGGAAGTGATAGATTGAATAAACCTTAAAAAAACATTAGTTTTCCCAAAAAGAAGATACAACTTTTAGGCATTACCCTTTAAAATCATTGAATCAATTTGAGACTTTCCTACGATAATGATCCTTGTATGATAAGCTCTAAATTGTGTTAACCAAAACCACCAAGTTTTTAGATTATGAATTTTGATACAAATAAATCTCCATTTGAAAATATAATAGATTTGGAAAGATAATAGATTTGAAGACAACAAGGTCATCTCCACCAATAAAATTATATTCCTAACGAAAATTCATTTGTATTATCTAAAATTATTTCTACAACTAAAAAGTAAAATCTATGACTATAAAACTATATTATACAAATTACCCAACTCAAATATTTATTTTTTAAAATTTTAAAAAGATTTACATTGGAAGAATTTTGAATTAATTGAAAAATTTATGATAAAAGTAATATACGAATACAAATATCTATTGATAATCAAACATGCACGTTAAGTGGGTTCAACGTGCTTTTGTATAATCAAATTAACCATTAATTTGTTTCAATTTTAATAAATTTTCTCTTCATTTTGTATTGCAAGCATTATCATAAGAAAATCTTTCCAAGGCTTGGAAAATTTTAGATTCTATATTTTAATGTTCAAACGTCCACTTGTTATGATCACCACGAATAATTAACCAATATATATGAATACATTAATACTATTACTATTTTTTCATAGTATTTTTAATGAAGACTTCATGTAAAGTATATGAGAGTCAAATGGTGTGTTATTGACCAACTCAGTGGAAGCTCCATTATTTGAAGTACAGAAAATTAAACATACTAAATTTCATCTTGCCATATAGAATGCATAAGAATGCACGAGTACAAGATACTGAAATTGATTTACATATTCAAAAGGCTTTCAAATTAGAAGAATTAAAACTAGAAAAAGGCTTTCAAATTAGAAGAATTAAAACTTCTAGAAAGAGTTATTATAATATCGACATGCAGTAGAGTTATGCTTAGTAATCAGCAACAATATCTTCTATGAGATTATGTAATATAATATGCTTAATTTTGTTCATAATGAACTGTTAAACATATAAATCTTCCCTTGAGCTGGACGGTTGGAAATCTTTTGATTCTCAGATATATCCCATGAATAAACTATTGGGTATTCGTGCATGCCTGTAATCCACAAATCACAATCTACAATTAACAAGTGGATGCATTATGCAGCTGGGAAGATTTTCTTAAGATAATGTCCATGTTCAAAGTAGAGAGAATAAATTATTAAATTTGTTCAACATAATTTTGGTTGATCTAATTGTTGAGTACACGAAACCCACTTGAATCTGGGTTCAATTTTCAAATGTAATCTACTGTTTTATTTAATAATTATGTTCTATGATTGTGACCTTCTTGTTTGATATATTGTGAGCTATCTCCTAGTTGACAGATGCGACGCTGTACTTTTGTACTGCTTCTCTTATTAATAATTTAATTGAAAAACCAAAAGCAGAAAGAAGAACAAGATCTAAAGATTCATTCCACAAAGCGAATGTGGATTAACTACATTCATGGTATCTTTTTATTTTATTGAGTGATTCTTCAAACTACGTGTACCTAGATGTAACTAGTGAGCTCAAATAATTTACGCCACAGCATTATGATATTCAGGATAAAAATATAGGCAAAACCAGTGTGTATATCAATGGTAAAAGATTGTCTAAGATAAACCATAATACTAATGCTGTAATGATTTTAAAATACAAAGATAATTTCATACCTTTTAGTTTAATTGTAAAACCATTGACTTATACGTCTACCAGGTTTTATTTTAGAAAAGACAATTTGTAGATGTACAATTTACATATTTATATTTTTGAAATGGTGATAATTATATACATTTATTTTTATTATAGTAAGTTGATTAAATTGAAGGGATTATTCTTGATGAATATTTTTCACTATGCTCTTAAAGTCAAACACAATAATACATCAACAAAGAGATCACTGATCAACAACAAAAAAAAAGACATCTATAAGCCAAGCCGCTTGGTTTTGGAGGGAGCTTGACACCCTAAAGAAAATGGAATAAAACCTACACAATACTAGACATTCATCTTGCTATTCACACACATTTATATTGGGCATGTGAATCAAAAAATTGCACGGGAAGACTTCTCTTCCTTCTTTGTAAAAGGCTTCAAGACACCTCATTAGTTCCAAATCATGAAATTGAGGAGAAAGGGAATGACGATCCTCCATAATCTCCTTGACCCAAGATGACACTTGTATAGAGGGAGAGTTTCTAACTAAAGAAGATTGAAGCTATTAAAAAACCAATGGAAGTGTAGGAATAGGAAATACACCATCACATGCCATCAATGTATTGCACAACATACAAGGAACATCCACAACCAACACACTAGAGGAAAATCTAAACTAATTGAAGCTATCAATGGAACCAAACCAATCAAAGATGGATTTTTCATAGGAATAGGGGCCACCACGACCATAAGTGGGTTCGACATTCAAACAATTCTAGGAGAACCACCATCCTTAGATTAAAAAATTCCCCTCTTCAAGTGTTCAGAAAAATATTCTATTCTTATGTTAATTGATATTTTACATTGGGTTGATTTTTAGAGAATATTTTAATATGATTATGTAGTGATTTGTGCCATAGTTTTCTGGTAAAATCACCTCCTTTGATGTTAATCCATACTTCCTTATATGCATTCCCATATTACACCACTCTTTATCATTATTCTAACTACACTTATTTCCATATACTCACCTTATTTATTAGAACCAATTTTCACACATTCATCAATGATCCAAAGATTTCTTGCTCCTTCTTCCTTGTCCTAATTCTATTAGACAATGCGTGAGATTGATTCCCCAAATTATGGATAGATAAAGAAAAATTTAAAATTTAAAATTAATATAATTAGGTAC
Source organism: Thuja plicata (assembly GCA_018584345.1). Lineage (NCBI taxonomy): Eukaryota > Viridiplantae > Streptophyta > Pinopsida > Cupressales > Cupressaceae > Thuja > Thuja plicata. The sequence continues at coordinate 916,291 of MU225881.1, forward strand.
TCATTTGAAGTTAGAGCATGAAATCATCTAATAGAGAATGGCTCGACACTACCTAACCCCTAAGGGTTTCTAACATCTGACAAGGCTATTATGTGACGTTTTCTTGGTAGTAGTATTCAATTCTACCTTCATTATTTCTTCGCCTTCTTGTTGTGTTTTTTCTCTCATTTTTTTTTGTTGTGTTTGTGGTTGGTGGAACTCTAGCTTTGAGTCGAGTACTATGGTATCTTCATGAGAAGATGGATGAGGGATCTGGCCTTCCTGTTGACCCTGACTTAGGACAAGATGATTTGATGGGCCCTAACCATAAACTTGCAAAAATATTTATGAAGGCTCTTGTAGGAGAAAAAATAACTGTCTCAACCATTGCTAAGTTTGTTGCTTTATATAATGGACAAGGGCAAGGAAAAAAATATACAAAATGAAAAAGTAATCATGCTTCTAACTCTATTAAAACCATCTACATTATTCCTAACCAAGAAATGACAATAACAACTCTTCAAAAATAAGGATACTAAAAAACCTTGTAATCTACTTTGTTGTAGTTGATCCTTTGATAGTCCCTTCTCGTAAATTCATGGATGAATGGATTCTTAATCTATAAATTTTTTGAGGATGATTCAAAAGTGCCTCTTTCTATTCTTTTTAAATAATCATGATAATGTAAAGTTATTAATAAGCAATTTAGGGTTATTGGTAACTGTACTTTTAGAGCCATTACTTGGTCTCCTAAGGCCATTTATGATGAGGTGCTTTCCCTCTCCTTCCCTATATGGATTTTAATGAACTTGAATATTCTTTGGCCATTCCTATTCCAAATGCTCACTCCATATAGAAATATGATTAGGGTTGATGACACTAGGGCTACTCTACCTCACATGGATGCAAGAGTCCTGATTTCTTTAAACCTTGGTGTTAATCTACCTAAAGTGTTGAGCATTAATATGGAATGCTTGATCTATTACTTTTATCTTGAAGTTCTTGGAGGAATTAATGCTTTATTTTTGTGTATGATAATGTAACATTAGAAGGAATTTACCTATCATTAAACAAAGGCATAATAGACCCCCTAAGAATAAAAATTAAGCCAATGTATCCAATGTAGTGACAATTAAGACTGTTAATGAGAATTATTTTGCATAAAATAATGTGTGAATTGCACTTATTAAGGATCCTACTAACTCCATTTTGTTGGTTCTTTCTTCTAAGATTGATGGGGTTGTTGACTTTGAACCTCTCTATAGTGAACCCCCTATAGTTTAAGTACTTGTCCAGATCCTTCTCCTACCAAGAGTAAATGTGATGATGTTGATACCCATTAAAGGTCTTCTAATCTTGTTCGATATGTTTCATATTCTAGAGTTGGTAACCCTACCCCAACCATTAGTTTTGAGCCTCTCTTAGCACCCTCAACCAAGGAGGGCGATCTTTCCAAATCACATGCTACTATGAATGCCAAACATATTATAATGGACCAAATCAGAAATACCATTGCTAAGAGAAATGTGATTAACAACTTTCGGGGTACTAACATGGAGTTTTTAATTTAGTATGTCATTAAAGGATTTGTCAAGTCTGGAGGACATAGTATGAATACAAAATTTGGTCCCAACTCCAAAAGGGTTTTCCCCTATTCCGAAGTTATGTCCCTATTTTTAGAAATTGAAAATGGCAATGCCTTCAATTTGGTGACCCCGGTGCGGGATAGTGATGTCCAACACTTTCTCCATAAGGATCCTCTCCCTTCTTTGCGTGCATCCTCTAACGAAAATTCTAATCTTAATCTAGTTCTAGGAGATTCTTATAGTGTGTTAGAGATTTTTCTTGTATAATCTCAATATAGCAATTATGCTTGACTCTTAGATTCCCAACTTTTGATTCATACAAGTAAATGTCTAATTAACAAGGACATGATCCTTCTTCTCTTTGAGCTCCACAGACTTAGGCGGGTGTACCTCTTAAAATTTATAGCTTCTCAGTAAATTGGACAGTGGATCAAGGATTATACACTGATTTTCTCATGCCTTTTACTGCAACAATTGGTAACACATTCTACAAATGATAATAACCAATTTTATACAGAGCTTTACAAGCCAGACCATGAACTCGACAAAAGAAAATACTAGTGAGCACAATTCTCAAGATCAAACCCATGATCACATTAGATCAACAAAGAAAAAAGCCTACAATCACTATGGCCCAATAGGGGTTCAAACCTTAGTGAGAACAACAACACCATTACCACCACTTAACCAACACACTTACTAGTGAACCCTTCTAATTTTATAATGTATGTTAATTTTTTAATATTTGTTTAAATTTTAGGGCTTGATGCATTACATGCATGGTAATTTCTCATCCATGTCCCCATTGTATGGACCCTAAAATGGTCGCCTAGACTATGGGCCCCATTTATCATTTTATCAATTTATCAAATTCTTGAATCAATGCTTTGCAACATTTTCAATTTTAATCAATTTCCTTGATCAAATCATAATTAATTTAATTATTTCAATATTTCCTAAGGTTTGATCATTTTTTTCAATAATATTATTTAATTAAAAAAAAATATCTCTTTTTATTGAATGAAATAATCTTATTTAAATAAAAGAAAATATCTCTTAAATGAAATAATCTTATTTAATTAAAATATGCCCTTTAATTAAACGATTTTATCTTATTTTATTAATATCCCTATTTTAATTAAATAATCATATCTTGTTTAATTAAAATAAAATTCCTATTTTAAATAAATAAAATCCCCACTTAAAGCTCTCTTTTTGATAAAAAGGGAAATAAATCAAATAAAAAAATAAATAAAAATCCTTTTTTCTCTACATCTTCCTAAGTGGTGGGATTTTTTTTGCCTCTTAATCATAGCCCTTTGATCTTGCCTTTTGAAGATTTAAAACACATGGATCAACCAAGATTTAATCTCCACCATTGCTTTATTTTCTTTTTTTTACCTCTTAATCTCCACCATCCATTGCTCTTTATAAGGAGGCCTCTCCTTCTCATTTGCATAATTATGATAATAAAAAAAACACACATTCTTTAGTTTATTGTTATGTTGCAGGACTAGAGAGCAATTTTGGAGGAGATTTTGAGCACTTGAGCTTGGATATTGCAACTTCTCTCTTCTTGTCTTCTTCTCTCATGCATTCATGGCAATTCATTTAGATTAATTTTGCATTTGCATTTTAGATTAAACTCATATTTTCTTTCATAAATTAATTTTGCATTCATATTTATTTTCATAGAATAATCATGCATTGTTATCATATAGATTAATCCCATTATCATATAGACAAAATCATGCATTATCATATAGAATCTCTCATTTTATGGTGTACTTGCAGGGGCACAAACTAGGTCAATCTGAGGGCCTCCATCACACACCTTTGCACTCCATGAATAGAG